>QANZ01005931.1:2157-14879 GCA_003254925.1 Chamaecrista fasciculata
TTTTTTTTTTCAGTTGTTGATTAATTTTGTAAATTAGTTCGTATGAGAAAAAAATGTTTTGAATGATAGTCATTTCTCAATATCTGTGCATATTTTGATGAAATCTTTTGTTAATGTTTCATATAAATGAAAATAAGTTTAAATTAAATTAATGATAATATTTTATATAATTTTTAATATTAAATTATTTTAATTTTTATCTATAAATATATTTACGTATCTGTTAAGACACGTAAAGCCTTCTGGTATATATCTTCTTAAACTTTCATTAATATATGAAATAAAAATGAGTTGTCATAATAATAAAAAGAACTTCTAGAGATAATAGTATTTGATAATTAAATTGAACAGAATATATATATATTAATTAGATTTATTTTATTTTTAAAAAAATTAGATACATTATTTTATTTAAAAATAATAGTTGGGTTTGGATTCAACTTGGTCACATGTTCCTAAAATAGGACATAACATTCTCTCTCTCTCTCTGTCTCTTGTTTCACATGCTAAGAAAAGAGAGGAATTAATTAATTAATTACATCACCAAAACTCGCAAACTCTCTCTCTCTCCTCTACCTATTTTCTGACAACCAACCACATTCAACAATCCACGCACTCTATTTATATATAATCAATATTATTCAATCCCACCACCATCCACCATCATCATCATCTATCAATCATCAATAATATTGATGATCATCAACACAAAGAATAATCCTTCAATAATAATAATGGCTTCCCCAACATTCTTCAAGAAGATGATGATGATTGTGGTGGTGGTGGTTCAAATTCAATTTTTAATCCCTCATGCATCATGTGAAGCAGATCTTAACCAATTCCTAGAGAGCCTCGCAGATTCAGGATCTGTGACTTCTTTACGTGAATCCATGCAATGCATGCAAAGGCTAAGCCCATGCAAACCCTACATGAAGGATCCTCCTACAACGTCGCCTCCTCCTTCAGCTTGTTGTATTCCTCTCCAAGAAATGATCCTTAATGACACTCAATGTTTATGCAAGTTCTTCGATGACCCTCACCTTCTTGCCTCTTTGAATACTACTCAAGAAGATGCCCTTAAACTCCCCAAGGCTTGTGACATTACCGTTGATGTTGCCAAATGTGAAGCCCTCAAAAGTAAGCCTAGCTAGTGTCTTAAAGTATAGATGTCAAAGTACAAATTTGGTCTCATATCTTTTGCTCAATTCCCAATTTGGTCTCATAACTTTTTTTGTTGCACTTTTGGTTCTCATATCTTTGCAAAGAGTTACAAATTTGGTCTCGTATCACTTTTGGTTTCATATCTTTTGGTTAGGTTGCAGAATTAGTTCTATCTCTTTGCAAAAATTTTCACCTTCAGTCTCAACTGACCCAAAGATAAGACTAATTCTGCACCTGACCCAAAGATACGAGATCAATTTTGTAACTTGACCAAAAGATATGAGACTAAATAATTCTACAACATGATCGAAAAATATGGGACCAAAAGTGCAACAAAAAAAGTTATGAGACCAAATTGAAACTTGAGCAAAAGTTATGGAACCAAAAATACACTTTAGCCTTTAATTTTGTTGTTTAGTTAGGAAGAGACTTTGAGAAAAAGCATATTCTTTTGGCTTGCTGAATTTGTCCTAAAACTATGATTAAAACATTTAGATATATTAGATATATAATTTACCTTTCGATCTCTGTTTTGTTTTGTTTTTTTTTTTTTTNTTTTTTATCATGATTATTACATGGTTATATATGTTTGAATGTATAGAGTATCAATTGGTAATTTTGATCTTCCTTGGTGTAGTATGTAAATGGTTATTTGGGTACTTCATATTTTAAATAGCAAAAGATAATAGGAGAATTCAGGTAATAGAAATATATTTTACAAGTATGATTGCTTCATAGTGAAGATCATGTGTATAGTTTATGTTTGATTACTTGTTTTTGAAGTTGTGTCGCCGTGTCAGATACGTGTCCGTGTTCGATACCCGTACGATACATATTCATAAGTTTTAGAATATAAAATTAATTTTGTTACTTTAACATAACAAATAATAAAAAATAATGCACATATGACATATATTAGGAATAGATATTAAAATTTTTAAATATTTCATCAAAATTTATAAATTTTTAATTATTTATACATTTAAATATATATATATATATGTCATGTGGTGTCATATAAATTTAAGAGTTTAGCGTGTTCTGTGTCCGCGCCCATATCATGTTTCATGTCTCTGTCAGTTTTCGTGTTTCATAGATTATTTCCATGTTTTTTTTTCTTAACTTTCATGTATTTGACTAGAATAAGTGAACAGTGATGATTTTAATATTTTCGTATTGTTTCTGTGTCCATTACGTAGAACAAGCAAGCGCCCCAAGCCATAGTGCAACAACAAAAGGAGAAAGCAGTGCTGACAGTAAGACACAATATACCATGACATAATACTATATATATATAGTAGGCAGATACTAATGCTATTTAAAAAGGAAAATAGTAATATTATTACCCTCAAAGTATGTGGTCATTTTCAGTTGTATCCTAAAATTTTTTTTGGGTCAACTGTACCCTCAAAGTATGGGATCAGTTTCAATTATTCCTTCAAAGTTGTTTTTAGTTAATTATATCCCAGTGTTTCACGTTTGAGTCAATTACACCATCAAATGCCCCCTAATTTGAGGGTACAATTGACACAAAAAATAAAAGATTGAGGGTATAATTGACTCAAAAAAGAAAAGATTGAAAGTATAATTAACTCAAAAAACTTTGAAGATATAACGGAAACTGATCAACCATATACTTTGGGGGTATAATTAATTAAAATAAAATTTTGGGGGCATAACTGAAAATGACCACATACTTTGGGGATATTAAGAATACTTTTACCAATTAAAAATTAGAGTTAACATACAAGTTTATCTCTGCATGAAAGATATACAAATTGGAAACTTAATCCTTAAAAATTTAGCTAACACATTTCAAATCTTGATCAAAAGTTATAGAATGAATATATATTGAATTATAAATATATGTAGTTGCAGGAGATCTCGACAAATTAGTCCCTACAAAAAGTGATGATGCCGGTGCCAACACTGAAAGCACTACCAGTGGTTCAACCAAAATAATGACTCATTTTGGTGTAATGTCTGCCTTCGCTGCTTGCCTCATTTCTTCTCAACTTTTTTAATTTCTGCATAAATGTATTTATGTATGCTGAAGAGCTAGCTAGCGAGTTTTATTACTTCTCAAACTTCTTGATGGGACTTTGTTTAATTTCATGATGCGATTGTGTACTATATATATATGATTATGGAATAAGAAATTATTAAAACCATACAAGCTCTCATGGAAAACTCGGATTCATAATGTTAATTTACGCAGGTTTTGAATGTTATATATGGACTCATTGCTATTACTACTAGTTACAATTTATATGCTTTTTTTTATAATTATTGTTTGATTATATTGTCATCCCTAACTACTCCTTTATCAAGAATCTTAATTATCAACTTCTTGAGGTATCGTGTGTGACATAGCAGGACACGTGAGTAGAGAGATTCATACTTGTAATCCAATTCCTATGTGATGCTAGCTATGAAGCATCGACACTTCATTTTGATAGCATGTCATTGTGTTGGACGCGTGTCCGTGTTCGACACTCGTAAAACACTCACACGACACATATTCATAAGTTTTAGAATATAAAATTAATTTTTTGTGACTTTATCATGACAAACAATAGAAAATAATATCACATATGACATATAATAAATAGATATTGTAATTTTTAAAATTTCATCAAAATTTATGAATTTTTAATTATTTATATATATAAATATATGCCGTGTAATTTTAAGAATATAACGTGTCAGTGTGTCCATGTCCGTATGGTGTTCCGTATCCGTGTCAATGCTTCATAGAATGCTAGTCAGTGCACTAGTTCCAAATTACATTACAGGTATGCAGTAATCATAGCAACAATTGCTCTCTTTTTCTTGAATTGTGGTTTCTTCCTCAAGCAAATTAAGATACTCTCATTTACCGGAAATGACTCCACTATATTTCTGCAATCAAATACCCATTTGAAGCATTGTTAACAAATGAATTCAAGAATGATAAATACTACATAGGGAATCTAACAAATTTAACCTGTAGCCCTTTAGGAGATGTTAAAATACTACACAACCAAGCTTCTCCCATAAAATATTAAATGTCTCGAGTACTTACATAACAGGAAAAGATATTCTATCCGCAATGGAGGTTGAAAATCGAAATATATGATATGACATCTTCATCCTGCTAGCTTGGAGTGTTCTTTATAGGTTCTTCTTTTATTTGGTTCTTGGGTTTTATTTCAAGAATGAGAGAAAATGATCAAGGTACTACTTTTCCTTTTCTACCTAGTTTGTAATCTGCAAGCCATGCTTGATCAAATATTTGGGACCTATATATAGTAATAGGTTAATATAAAAAGACATAATAATGTAGGTGAAAGAAGCATATGAGTTTTCAACAGTTCTGTCCTGAAAGTACAAATCTTAAGGTAAAAGAAAAAAAAAAATCCGCTTTTTCAATCATCAAATACCTAATAAATGTAGGCAAAATATATATATTTATTTAAAATGAACCTGAAGGATTTGTACATCCATACAAAACAGCCAGCAGACAGTGAACGCAGTAGCAAATCAAAATACAGTGAAACTCTTCATTTCTCTTTAACAATCTATGACATAGTAGACATATAAACAGAAAAAAGGGTAATCAATAAAATTGTATCCAAGTTCTTATCATGTATTCACTTAAATAGAGCTGGCATACTGTGCAGTCTTCCGTTCAAGTGCACTAGTGTCAGCCCCCACCACACTATCAACTTCTTTGCCATTTTTTACAAAGAAAAAGGTTGGAACACTGCTAATATTCCAGCGTGCAGCTGCATCAGTTGCCTCATCAATGTCAACTTTCAAAAATACAATTGTTTGGTACCTCTCAGCTAATTTTGTAAAATGAGGCGCAATGAAACGGCATGGGCCACACCATGTTGCAGTGAAATAGAGGACTGCCAAACGAGATGTCTTCGAAGCAGCACTCAACATGGTGTCCAATTCACGGACAGAATGTATACTAATTACTTGCCCTGTTTAATGCAATAAACATCGTAAGCTACTCAATATCAATCATCATGAATGTCTAGATTATATTGAATTCCAAAATAATAGACAAGGGTAACACATGGATCTTGAAAATAATCTTATAACCTAAGGTCAAAGTAATAAGGGGTTTGAACGTAAATGAACATCTTAAGCCTTATTATCAATATGACCTACATTATTGATTCTTCAATGAGATTTTGTTTTGTCTTTCTTTCAAACATAAGTGATTTCTCATGCATTTCCAATAGAAAGAATACATATATATATCCATGCTTATTCAGCAAATACCCACCCACTCACCCACGGCCAATGGAACCTGACCAGGAGAAGTTAAACCACCAGTTTCTCCTATTGCAAGTTGAAACCATGGCCCTTTTGGCTTTGTAAGGATTCCAACATGATCTAAGCTACTGTTCCAACAAATGTGTTTAAAATGAAATTTCTATGCCCAACTTTCTTCTCCAAGTCATATCAGCAATGATCACCCTTTCCCCACCCCAAAAATGTGAAGAAAAAACTTAACCAAGATAATTGTACTACTTTTATTTTAAATTTTGATAAATCCTTAAAATCAACATGGGTGACATGGATTCTCAACAAAACACAAACCAAAATGCGTATAATTCCCCAGTTCATTCATTTCCCAAGTATAGCAAATAATGCCAATCGATGATGACCGAGATGAAGCAGCAAGGCAGTTGAAAATTAGAGAACAATATGGAAGAGATAAAGAAAGAGATACATGAAACTATGTTGACACAGGTATGAAATATAGTTTCCATTTCATTTCTTAAAAATAATAATAATAAAAAGGATGAACAAGTTGATAAATTCATTTTGTACATTGTTATAACTAATAACATTAGACCAAATAAGATAAAATGATTTACCATCTTTCAAAGCAGACAGTGATTCTTGAACCTGCTAAACAAAGCGAAACAAACTTTCAGCACAAACTAGATTACTTTGCTAAATTGTCATTAGAATGTGTTGGAGAGACCCAATCCTACAACTTTGGTCCATTATTATTGCATATGATGAGCTATAACTCACCCACTTTTAATGCTTTATCTGGTTGCTTCACCATGCTAGGGGAGATAGAGGACAACTATTTAAATTGGACAACTACAACGCAAGACTTAAAGCCTGAAGAGAGTTCATCCACTTTAAAACTGAATGACAATGATTCAAGGAGAAATTGAACTAGCAATGAACTAGAACATGTACATAATATTTAACTAAAAATAACCTAAGAACCAAATAAGACACGCATTCAATTATTATGCAGACGATATTGATTACTCGATCCCTAACATATCACCCAACATACTTCAACTATCAATAAGTTTATTCAATAATGGCAACTCTACATGACACTTACTTGAGCTTCTGCCTGTTCTTTCTTCTTGCGTTCAGCTCTCTTCTGCTCCTTTTGCTTGCGCAATCGTTCATATTTCCGCCTATGCTCCTCTATTTTGTGGGCATTAGGTTCAACCTGTCAGGTTGAAATAGTTATTAACCAAAAGGGTTGCTTTTGTGATAGAACCCTTGCCAAGAACAAATAAAAATAGACCACAAGTGCATAATTTAAATGCTTGTAAATTAAACCACAAGTAATAAGGATCTTAATTACTTGGAAAAGAAACTGTTGGGTTTCATGGACCTGAGTCCTCGAGACCCAACCCGGGGACTGAAATACAATAAATAAACAAATCCAAGAAAATAAAATAAATGTGGACGCTACTAACCCGGATGAAGAACTTGAAGAGATAACCATGTTTTACAACTACTCATGCATGAAGAACTTGAGGAGAAAGAAGAAAATAATCTAAGATGGTTCTACTCAAAGGAGGAGAGCTCCTTGCACAAGTGCATTGAATGAAACACCGAAAATGTGGAGGAGAACTCTTATTTATAGAAGGGTGAAAAGGGCCAAAGTGCTCATCTATCAGATGAGGGATTTCTTAAATTGACTTAGCCGTCTGGCACCATAGCCCATGCCTGTGGCGTAGTGTGTCATTACGCTTGCGCCACAATCAAAGTACCACGACATACACCTTGCGCTGTGACTCCCAACACTATGGACCGCGGCACACTCCCCACGCGTAATACTACAGCGCATGTCTTGCACCACGAGATGCACCGTGGTGCACACCTCATGTGCAACCAACTTTGGGGGCACATGGGAGCACATGCAATCTCTGATTGAGGTCGTTCCGATCATCTCAATAGGTCAACCCACGACTTGATCGGGCTTTGTTATGGACGTATATGGGCCCAAAGAAGCCCATAGAAACAAATCTCATATATAATTCTCTGATGCATAACATAATAAGACTGGCAATATTTATAATACCTTTGCTACCCAACTCCTCCTAAAATAAGGAAACACTAAGCAATGATGGTAGTGGCTTAAGGAACTGCCTACTACCTACAACGTGGCCTCTAAGATTGATCCCAATACTTCATAAATAACCTAAAGTGGAAATATTAAAAATGAAATTAGAAACATGACACCTAACTAACGTATCCTAGTCGTGAAATGGTAGTGATAGTGAGTTAAGCTTACTCTTTGGGCCTCCTAGCATAAGCAAGATTGGGCTTGGTAGTGGGGCCTGTATCGTTTTGCCAACTCCCACCTCCATTGTTGGTCAATGGTGGCAAATGTGACCCAAATCCATTCACCCGACCCAACTTTGACACACCCATTTAAATATTGGAGCATAATTGGGTGGGTCAAAATTTAACCCACTAATATTAAAGTTATCATAGATCAACATATGGCTAACCACTATCCCGTTAATGACCCATTAATATTATTTATGAAATTATTCATATAGGTTATGTGCTTGATTTAAACTTTGAAATGGGATTCATTTGTAATAGTTTCCAATATAAACAAATTACTCAATAAAAATACTAATAAATGAAAGGAATATTGTGAAAAGAGTCATTTTGTCATTTGGGTGGAAAGTGGTTGGCTTCTCCGACATGCCTTTGTTAAACTGATTGAATATAGTAATAAATAACAAATAAACAATATCAAAGTTACATAACAGAAAGCTTAGCAGTTATTTAACATTCTTTGATGAACATGGTAATTATCTTAGCTTTATTTATTTCCAAAGTTTCGTTAGATATTATAGCATTATATTACCAAATGAAAAGATATTACTCGGAAAATATATTATACTCAGAAAAAAAATCCTTGATTGGACACCTCTATATTATAGCATTATATTACCAAAGGAAAGCAATCAAACAACAGGGAGTAGAATATTACTCAGAAAATAATAAGACATTAGAAGAAGGGACTCTCTACTAGAAGTATATGTTCAAGTTTTTCTTAATAGAAGATGGCAATTATCTTAGCTTTAATTATTTTCAGTGTTTCGTTAGATATTTTTTATAATTTAAATACTGAAAACATATCCTTGATTGTGTATTCCTCTATACTGTAGCATTATATTACCAAAGGAAAGGAATCAAACTAAAGGGAGTAGAATATTACTCAGCAAATAATAAGATATTACAAGAAAGGACTCGACTATAATTATGTTCAGGAGTTTCTTAATAAAGAGGATGTAGGACAGTATGAAAGGAATGAAAAAGAAGAATAGTGTATATAATGACTGCAAAGGAGCCAGAGGCTAAAGCTCCTGGCAATAAAGTCACATTAAAAGCCAATAAAAATCACTTGAATACAGAGGAACCCTATTAGCAGTTATGTATATTCTACAACCGAAGGTATATATTATATATATAGAGATAAGCCATTAGAATGTAATGCTATAGACAGGTTGGGATTTAAAGAAATATATGGAAGTATCATTCTGAATCGAGTTAGGAAATTGTTGATTTATATCTTTCAACTAAGTTACATACTAAATAAAACAACCTCATTAATTCTGATTTGCAAAGGATACTAAATTAACTATGCGATGTAGGACTAGTAACTGAGAGGAAGAAATGAGGGAAGAAAGAATAGAANTTAATATATTACTTAATAATGTTTCTTTATTTGTATATAATTTATTCTGTATTATATTTTTAATATGTAATGGGTTTTGTACTAGTTTTTATGACACTTTCATAATTATCTTATGATTACTTAATTATTTAATAGGTTAAATAAATAATTTTTATATAAATAAATTGGTTAATCATTGGGTTGGGTTTTACCTCTTAATTAGTGGGTCCCCATTTAAAAATTAATTGAGTCATAAATTGTAAATTGGGTAATGAATGACCATAACCACACCCATTTGCTACCTCTACTGGTGGTGCAGGAAGATAGGCCAGTTACCTTTTTAAGTGCAATTCCAATCTCTTCATCAAAATCTAGCTTTGAAGCCACATGAAGATCACTAGCTGCTTCCTGCCAGAGTCCCAACATAGCCCTTGCCATTCCTCGAATTTTGTATCCTTTAGCCGAGTCAGGATTAATCTGGAACAAATAATATAACTTTGATTCAAGACATTGATAGAACCCCAGGCAAGATAAATAAAACTAAACTACAAGTGCAGAATCTGAATACTTGGAAATTAAACCACAAGTAATTAAGGATCTTAATACTTGGATAAAGAAACCAATTTCATATATGATTCTCTGATGCATAAAAAAAATGCAGGGGTATTTATAATAGTACCTTGCTGCCCAACTACTCCTAAAAATATTGAAACATTAAGCTACGATGGTAGTGGCTTATATAACTACCCACTACCTTCAACATGATCCCACTACTTCATAAATAACATAAAATGAAAATATTAGAAATGAAATCAGAAACATACACCTAACTAAACTAACGTATCCTAACTGAGAAATGATAATGATATTGAGTTGAGCCTATTCTTCGAGCCTCCTAGCATAAATAAGAATTGGCTTGATAGTGGAGCCTGTATCAGACATACATGTCATCCAAGCAAAGTTATAAAGCCAGACTCGTCAAAATTTCAGTAGCAATTAACACAAAACTCCCATGCTTCTATGGAACAAGTTATAACATAATAAATTAATAATAGCCACTGATTCCACCATTAAGGCAGTATCTGCATCACGGATTGCAGCATTTGGTTTCTTCAACTTGATGAAGACACTAGCTGAAAGCAAGAAATTGAAGTTTCAGAATTCCAAGCATTGAATAAAAACGCAAAAGTAATAGAAAAGTATTTTCTGATAGTCATTTCGTTCTGGACGATAAATTAAGATAGTACCTCTAGTAGCATAGAGTATTGCTGAATGGGGATTCAAGATAATGGCTTCTGTTAGTTGATTCACCGCTTCATCTAGGTTACCTGTAAAGTATTGACAATCCAATTGACATAAGAAAGAGAACTCCAACAAACAAAATATGAGAGATATTAGAAAAGTTCTATATCAGAGAATTTAAGCCATGCCTTCTAAAATGGCATCGATAGCCTTGGACTTTGCTACTTGTGCAGCATCCCGCTGATCTTCTGTTATCTCAGCTGAAGAATCACCCATCTGCCATTAATCATGATATTTTCTTTTTCAGAAGTGGACTTCATCCCATGACAACCACCCACCTCCAACATTCTCCCAAAAGAAAATACAGGATAGAAAGATAAAAGAAAAAGAACTTAAGATATAGTATTAAATGTCCAATTATTCATTACCAATCACATACCTTTTGTGGAGGATCATTATCAGGTTCCACAACATCACTATTATCCAACTCAATATCAGATTCCACAATGTCATCTTCATCTTCTTTAGATAAATCAGCTCTTTTAGTATCAGAATGCTCTGGCATGTTGTCACCAGATTTTTCCTGCATATAAGGATTTCTCTGAGCATAACGCACACATGACTTAAAAATTAAAGGCATAAGTACTTTTGGTACCCCTAAAGTATGGAGTAAGTTTCAGTTATACTCCCAAAGTTCTTTTATTTTATCAATTGTACCCCAAAGTATGAGGTAAGTTTTAGTTGTACCTCCAAAATTTTTTGGATCAATTGTAACCTCAATATTTCACATTTGAGTCAATTAAACCCTCAAATTGAGAGTACAATTGACACAAAAAAGAAAAAATTAGAGGTACAGTTACACAAAAAATAAAAGATTGGGGGTATAATTGACTCAAGAAAAATTTTGAAGTACAATTGAAACTAATCTCATACTTTAGGGATACAACTAAAACTAACGCCATACTTTGGGGTACCAACAATATTTTTGTCAAATTTACAGAACAAACTGTCACAGTTTCACTATATGCTCTTTAAAGAAATGTCAGGCATCAAAAATCACAAAAGATTCAGTAGAGAAACAATTTTGGGATACGTCATCAGAGCGGTGGAACCTCATTCCTATATATCCATCTCAATATTAACCAAGAGAAAATACCCAAAATTTTAAAAGTTCAGATACAAGTGTAGAAACTGATTCAAGAAACTAGGGGCTCACTCACCAGTTTTGGTTCTGGTGGTAGCCGAGCACCTAGGCTACAATCACAAGCAACAGAATCGTGTCAGAGAAAGAAATCATCAACATTGAGTGTAAAAAATTACAGAATGAAGTCAGTTCTATGTAGTACCTGAGAAGATAAGACTTGAAGAAAGCAAGAGATGGATCATGAACAACCGAGGGATTAAACTTGCATCCATCGATAAATAGCCTTAGCTCTGCTATTTTGGCATCATCCATTGATTGATGCGTCTCTCTCTCTCTATCTACGTCTGCTTCACCGGACAACCGCTTTACACAGCGAAAGCTCCTCAAACTCGTTGTGTTCGTTTTGCGTCAGGGTTTGTTTCTAGTAGAGTGGTAAATGTAAGCACGATGCTCTTTCACTCTCTCTCCCCCGCAAAACCGTCCAAATTCCAAACAATACAATTTTTAAATGTCAAAAATATTCAATTGATCCTCAAAGTTTACATTTTAATTAATTTTATTTTTTTGACTAACTTTATTTAATAAACTAATGACAAATTTTATTCTATTTTTTAATTAGAGTTAGGGTGTGTTTGGATTATAAGTATGTAATGAAATAATGATTTTATGTAATGAAATGGTAATGAGAAAATTATGTAATGAAAATGTAATGAAAATGGTGTTTGGATTAGTTTGAGATGTAATGAAAAAAATATGATGTGAAATTATGAAAAAGGATATGTAATGATGGTGGTTGGTTGAAATAATTATATGGGTTTTTTTAAATTGTATAGGGGTAGAATTGATAATTGATAATGGAGTAAACTCCCAAACTGGTCCCCGTATTATTGGGTCGCTGACAGATTGGTCCTTGATTTATGGAAATTGACAAATAAGTCCCTGAATTTTACTAACGTTAGTCAAATTGGTCCCTGAAGCCGTTAACGTGCCACGTCAGCAGTTGGAAAACTGAAAAAAAAACCAACTGTGCGTGTCACATCAGCATTAATAATAAAAAAATTATTTCATTCAAAATTCAAATAGGTCCTTGAGTTATATTTTTATCTCATTATTCTCAATTTCCCCTCTTTTTCATCATCTTCATTCATTTTAGTCCCAAATCCTCAAAATAAAATTGTAAAATGTCCCAAAACTCTTCCAAACATTCCAGTTTAGTCC
>QANZ01005959.1:0-29357 GCA_003254925.1 Chamaecrista fasciculata
TTGTTATTATCTAATGACCTATGCATGAAACAGGGAAATCATGAATATCATCTTTCCAAGGATTCTTTTTTGATGCTTCTGCACCAACAATGTTCTCAAAGCAACCCACACTGCACTATTACACTTGAAGCCTGCCCCAATTGCCAATTGCCATATTCTATCACCTTTGTTGATCCTTCCTTTGGCTTCACAATATGCCAACTCATACCACACAGAACTTGAAGATGTATTCCCAAACCTATAAGTGTCATTCTTGGAGGCTCCACATCCCAATCTTCCAACCCAAGACTCTTTTGCATCCTCTCTAACACTGCCCTTCCTCCTGTATGAATACAAAAATGCTCAACACCCTTCTTAAAATTTGGAACATACCCTTTAATTTTATTCATTCTCAACACCTTCCTCGCGACTAAATTCACAATAAAGTACTTGACTTTCTCCGAGTTGGGAAGGACTCGGGGCCCGAGACTCATGAGATGGGTCTTCAGAGCCAGAGTAGCTACATTCACAAGGTCTCGTGAGAGTGAAATGCCGATCTTGTGTTCTTCGTCTTCACGTTGAAAGACACAATTGTAGCTTGTGTCATCAAAGGCCATGGTGGTACTTAGGGTGTGGATGATTTGGTACTTAGAACGGTGGAGATCAGAGGGATGGTTGGAAAGAAGAGAAGCAGAACCACCCATGCGAAAGAGACAGTTTATGAGAAGCATTGATGTGTTGTTGCCCCAATACATGCTTGAGATTCCATTCTCAGTACTCACTACCAAGGCGTATGATTTTGGATGTGACTGTCCAAAAAAAAATAAAACGACCTACATACATCTGAGGAACAGTACTATTGAAGATATATATATATATATATATATAAGCAAAAGTATTAATTTTATCTTCAAACTTTACATCAACTATCAATTTCGTCCTCAATTTTTTTTACTGTCAATTTCGTCCCCCAATGTTTCACATTTTAGTCAATTTTATCCTTTACTCTTACTTTAGCCAAATATTAATGATAAAATCTACGTGATTAATGAGGTTAGTTTTAGTTGTACTCCCAAAGTTTTTTGGGTCAATTATATCCTTAATGTTTTATATTTTAATTAATTATACCCTTAATGTTTCATATTTGAGTCAATTGTACCCTAAAATTGGAAGTATAATTGACACTAAAAAGAAAAGATTGAGAGTACAATTAACCTAAAAAATTTATGGGGTACAACTGAAACTAACCTCATACTTTGGGGGTATTAAGAGTACTTTTATCGATATATTTTTTTTCAAGTTTATTTCTCTGAGTTTTCAACTAATTATAAACTTGGTAAAAACTTTATATACACTATTAATTCATGTGATGTATTGATTGTAAGAGACAAAATTTTATCTTTTTTTATATTTATAAAATATGAGTACACTAATTATTTAGTGTCCGGAAAGATTTCCTAGTTGATAATCCAATCCTTCAAAAATTAAAATACACAATTTAACCTTTGTAAGATTAAACAGTATATTTGTCAGTCATTTTCATAGATTAAAGAGTACAATGTTGGATTCTTTTTGAGACTAATTAACATGAATATACGGTTTGATTCTTTTAGGAACTAAACTATATATGTGTGGATATCAATATTTCAGGAATTGAGTTACCAACTTAGTAATCTTTTAAAGATCAAATTTTTAGTTTACTCTTTATTTTCATAAAGAGGCCACAGTTAGCTAATAATAGTAATACTATATCATCAATTAATTAACAATGTCATAATTAACAACAATTAATAGTAGACATGATCATGTGTAAAATGAGTATGATAAAATGTTCATCATCAAAAGAAATTTTTTTCTTCCATACTCAAACATGAATCGGATTAGGTATCAAAATCAATTCCTAGATTAAATTTTATAAATAATCGAATCTCTCTATACGTAAACATCCAAAATCCAAATAATAAAATGTGAAAATATCAATTAAAAACAAATATTTTAATCATGCATAGCAAAAAAAAGAAGTAAATGAACCCATAAAGAAGTAAAACTCAAGATATGGAAAAATAATAATAATTAAAAGAAAAACCTGAAGGAGACGTTTGGCAAAGTCAATAGCAACAAGTCCAGCACTTCACCCCATTCCACTAAGATTGTAAATCAATATATCTTCTCTGAGTTTGTAATGATTAACAATAATGTCACAAAGTGATGGTATGGGACAGAACACACTACAATTCACCACTAAAATCCCAATATCCTTAACTTCAATCCTCGTTTTCTCAAGAAGCTCATCAATGGCTCCCCAAAGCACCATTTCTGTCTCCTTCCTTGCTTCACATAGACACAGATTTTGTGGGTTCTCAAACACAGCCTTAGGCCCATGCGTGTTTGGTCCCAAACCTGACCTATCAACAATTTTACTCACAAACTTTAAGTTTTGCTCTGTTAAATGACCAACACGCACTGCCAATTCCATTAATCTTTCCTTACTGAAAACACATGATGAATTGTTTGCTTTGTAGCATGCAAAGTCCACTAAGTACACTTTGCTTGGTTTTCTAATCATCATCAAGGGGTGATAAATCATAATAATCCCTAGGATTATTATTAGGAATGATATGGGAGTTAAATGAGAAAATTTTAGCAATGCATCATCATGAAGATTCATCATCATCATCATGAACTCATGATCAGCTAGAAAGTGAGCAAAAGCTGAAGATACTACTAGAATGAACAACAAGCTCATCATCATGTTGAAGACAAAAATCTCTACTCACACAAGATGTAAGTTTCATGATGCTTGAGCTTATATATATACTGAGAGAAAAATTAGAAAACTTAATGATATTTTAACCTATGAAGCATAGACACTGACACGGACATGGACACATTAACAAGCCATATTCTTAAAATTACACGACACATACAACACATATTTATGTATAAAAATAATTAAAAATTCATAAATTTTGATGAAAATTTTAAAAATTATAATATTTATTCATAATATATTTCATATGTGATATTATTTTTTATTGTTTGTCATGATAAAGTCATAAAAATTGATTTTATATTATAAAACTTATGAATATGTGTCGTATAGGTGTTGAACACAAGCATGTGTCCGGTACGACAACATGCTATCAAAATGACATGTCCATGCTTCATAACTTAATGCTAAATAACTATTAAGAATTTTTGCAAAAAGTTACAAAAGCACAATTTTTTCTTGGAAAAAACTTAGGTAAGGTTCCTTATATGTTTGTTATAAAGTTCCTCCAATCAAAAGTTTGATTTACATTCTCTCTCTTCTATGATTGGTTATACAAGAAAGTGTATTTAATTTTCTCTCTCTAACATAATTGGTCATGCATCAAATTTTTGTCATATGTCAAATGTTTATTGGAGAACCTTATAGCAAACATATAAAGAACTTTACCTAAGTCTTTCCCTTTTTTCTTCGATTACGGTTTCTCCCAGATGGACCGCAAGAGTGGTTACTCCCATTGACATTTTGTCATCTTAATTAAACAACTATCTAATTGATTAATATATTATTTTATCATGTCATTGTACATCATTAAAATGTGTCTAGAAAACCAAAAAGTATTTGTTATAGTGGTTGGCGAGCTACACCCTAAGTGAGAGTACTCAAGTTCGATCCTTAGAATAGACATTGTTGGGAAGGCTCAATCGTTTCGTCTCGGTAGTCTAAATTGGATTAGTCTTCGCTTAGACGCTTATACAAATAAGTGGGGTAAACCCAACATTACCCAAAAGAAAATTGTGATTAGAAAATTTGATTTATATAAAATGGTGTCATCTAGACATGCAGCTGGCAGCATGATATTAGATGGAAATTTGTTAAAGACTGTGAAAATAGTATTAATTATTGCACAATTAAAATAGATGGAAAATGTTAAAGACGCTCTTTTTTCTTCTTTTCGTTTTGTTGCTGTATATAAAATATGATAGAATAAATCATTAAATTGAATTGCTTGTTATTTCATTATTTGCATGCCTAATAAAAATTTCAACCATTAGATTCACTTCATATCAGTGTCTTGAAAATATAATTCCACACATACACAGTTCGAGAAATTAGGCAAATGATGTAAAAGATAAATATTCTAAATTGTCAAACAAATATAGATAAATAAACATATAAAATCATTACATAGATGAATTTTAGCAAATATGTAGCAACGCTCAAACCTGAAATCATTTGCTCTTTCACAATCTTCTTTCCTAAAACTCAAAGTACTCGAACACCCAATTGAGAGTTTGAGACGGCAGCAAAAGAGAAACGTAATGGTGAAAAATTTTCCTCTAATTAATATCACCATGATTGAAAGAAATGGACCAATTAATATTTTCAACAAAACACCCATCCATTATAGTGCACTATCATATTCAAGAATAGATATGATCCCAATAGATGCCATCTTTGGTGAAACCATATCGACTAATTAAGGGCATGTTTGATTTTGTTTTTATTTTGTGTAATTAAAAATAATTTGTAAATTTAGTCCTAAAAATTCTGTTTTGAAAGTTAAAAAACGAAAACTTTTTAATTTTTATCTTGGATGTAGCTTCTCGAGTTGCAATCACAGGCAAGTCGCATAGTACTGATATGCTAATAACAATGGTGACCAACAAATGAATTTGTTCAATTCAGTAGATTAGATTGATTGATTATATTGTAATGACATTTGCATACATATTTAAAGACCTCAACTTCACCTACCTTATTTAATATTCTAGCTAACACATAGCAAACAACTAACTCTAATTAATAAACTCTTTACTTCTAACACTCCCCCTCAAGTTGGAGCATAGATTCTAATCATGCCCAACTTGTTACAAAGATATTCCAAAACATAAAAATCTCATAGAGCTTGTGTTCGTTGGACAAAAGTAGTGATGGTTTGTGTTCTTGTTGGAGTCTCAGTGACTCTCTTTATCACTAGAGTTTGTACTCCTTTTAAAACCTCATGAGCCATTAAAATAGTGATGACTTGTGTTCTTTTTCAAATCTCAGGAGCTCTCTATATCTAGAACTTGTACTCTTTTTTGGGAACTCAGAGGTCATTAAAGATAATGTCCATCAATGACGAATTGAAAATCGGCGATTAAGGCCTGAACTCACAAGGATGAAACTGAAAGGGAACCAAATGTTGAAACTAGAACCACATAAGTTACAACAAGCAAAAATAAAGTTCTCAACATGCAGCAAGAAGCATTAAACTATGGAATCCACCACGAGCAGCTGAAACCGTCGGGTGGTGACCGGAAATGGCCATTCAGCGACGGTGCAACGAAGCAGTGAATAGTACGATGTTTAACGCACTGACACGTGAAGAACGCCGAAAATTTTTTATCGGCGCGCGTGAGACACACGCGCATCTCCGGGCGACGCCGGATTTCGGTGAGACGCCGATCTGGACCCTCTGAATCTTCCTAGGCCGGCGGTGACAATCAAAGATCATCAGAAATAGTGGGCTCACAATGATGAAGAAAGTTGGATACAAAATGAAACGAAAAGAAAACAGAGACCGAAGAAGAAGGAAAGAAATTTTCTGAACGAATGGAGAAAATTTTCACCCTTTAGCTTTAGTACCATGTTGAATTCAGTAGATTAGATTAAATATGTATGCTTTGGTAGGTGAAGTTGAGGTCTTTAAATATGTATGCAAATGCATTAATTAAAGACCTCAACTTCACCTACCTCATTTAATATTCTAGCTAACATATACCAAACAACTAATTGTAATTAATAAACTCTTGACTACTAACAAAATTCAAATAGTAAGCGACTCAGTATCTTTAAGAAAGATATTGAGTTTGAAACTTTGTGTTACTACTATTGTTAGAAATCTTTCACCATAACCAGGTGCACAACATAAATTGAGTTTAAATTAGTTAAGACGAAGCCTCAAGTATCGACCAGGCAACAAAAAAAAAACCAATTATGAATCAATACATTGTCTTGTTTCATTGCTCAACTGCTAAAATGTCATTCAAAGCCATGGAATTCGTGGACAGGTTTAGATTATAAAGCTTACTCAAACATTACTCAGTACTCACCAATTATAATATACACACACATTATTCTTTGATGGATTTGTTCTCCTGTTGATTACGTACCTCTATCCCTATTTCCTAGGCCTGAAAACTAGTGTTCTCTTTGAACAACATACTAAATTACAAAGCAATCTATATAACTCTCAATGCCAGCAAAAACTAAAATTTTTCCACTTAAGTTATAAAACATTTGGATGTCTACTTGCATTCATGTCTTCAGTGTTTATCCAAATCATCTTTGGAACTTCAGTGTAGAAATGAGCAAGAAAATCTATCAATCCAAATAAGTGGATTCTTTATCCGTGTTGTACTGACTCTCACCACATAAAAAAATACCAATACCAGAAAAGTCTTTATTGTTGAAGCTGGAATCTTAAGCCTTTCATTTGATAGAAATTAGGCACCAAATACAGAACAACCTGCATTAGACAAAGTGAAGACTCAAATGAGAGCAGCAGACAGACTTCAGTTGAGAACAGGGTAAACCCAGATCTGCAACCTTCTGCTGGTCTTCTTCTTCCTCCATTTCGCTCTCCATCATCTCCGACGGCCTCCAAACCCAGAAATCAAACCCAGAAGATGAAGTGGGTTTCGATTTTGATTTCGATTTCAGGGTTGTTTCGCCGAAAGATGAAGATGAAGATGAAGTGGGTTTTCTCGTTTGAAAATGCAACGAAGATGATGATGATGTTGGAAGATTTTGGAAATGGGAAGACGAAGATGAAGATGATGATGATAATGATGACGATGAAGATGAAGATGAAAATTAGAAACAAAAAATTTTAATTTGAAAATATAAAGATTAGAAAAAAAAGAAATTAGTATGGGAAGAGAAGATGAAGATTAATGAAAAAAAAAAATAAGTTTTAGAGTTTAGGGATTTGGGGTTTGAAGTTTGGGGTTTGGAGTTTTGGGGTTTTGGGTTTTAGGGTTTAGGGTTTTTAATATTTTTAAGGACTAAATTAGAATGTTTGGAAGAGTTTTAGGACACTTTACAGTTTTATTTTGAGGATTTGGGACTAAAATGAATGAAGATGATGAAAAGATGGGGAATTGAGAATATTGGGATAAGAATGGGTGAGGGACCTAATTGCTCAAATTAGATTTTTTAGGGTTTAGAATTTTAGGGTTTAGAATTTTAGAGTTTAGGGTTTATAGTTTTAAGGTTTAGAGTTTAGGTTTTAGGGATTTTAATACTTTTAAGGACTAAATTGAAATGTTTGGAAGAGTTTTGGGACACTTTACAATTTTATTTTGAGAATTTGGGACTAAAATGAATGAAGATGATGAAAAATGTAAATCTAGGGACTGATTTGCTAGTTTACTCAATTTTTATGTTCAAAAATGTAAATCCAGTCATTATGCCACGGTGGAAAAAAATATGAATGTCCAGTCATCATGCCACGTCAGACCAAAAAAATGACACATAAGTAAAAAAATTGCCACATGGGCATTGAGTCAAAATTGGGGGCATAATTGAAACGTTAATTTCACATTGAGGGCACGCTTGAACAAAATGAAACGTTAAGGGTATAACTGAAAATCACTGCAAACGTTAGGGGCATGAAAGGGTGTTTTGCCTTTTTATTTTAGGGTAAATTACACTTTGATACCCTGTTCTTTGCACCATTAACATTTTGGTGCCCTTTTCTTTCAAAAGTGACATTTTGGTACCTTGTTCTTTGCACTGTTAACACTTTAGTACCCTAACAAAGATAGAACGGGGTAACAAATTGTGAAATAGGGTACCAAAGTGAAATTGGTCCATAGAACAGGGTACCAAAGTATTAACGGTGCAAAGAACAGAGTACCAAAATGTCACTTTTGAAAGAATAGGGTACCAAAGTGAAATCGGTTCATAGAACAGGGTATCAAAGTGTAATTTACCCTTTATTTTATATCATTTGGGATATTGGTAATTCAAAAGTCTAATGCCAAAAAAGATTGCTGGTGGAAAGCTCTTGAAAATAAAAGTGCAGATAAACAAAAGGAAAGGGTAAGCAGTAACCGCAATCTTCAATTTTAATACAGAACATTGACCATAATCAAAATTACTTACATATTTCCATAAATTTCATAGAAGAAGACTTCCTCACTCTGTCAATTACAAAAGAATCCTGGATATTGAACCAAATCTAAGATACATGAAACAAAAGGAAAAATCCAAAAACTCTTTCAACTCAAATTATTCTCCTCAACCCAAAATAAAATGGGGAAAGAATCAGGTGAAAAAAAGAAGGTCTGTAGACGAGGAAGGTAGAGGATGTTATTACAAAGATGTAGTCAAATACATCTAAAATAGCTGCTTTAAGGTTACACATAAAGGCCTTCCTTTATTTCTCTTACTTTCTACCTATCTAGTCAGTACATATCTGACATTTGACTTTGACAAGTCTTATCAATAATACACCTATACTAAGCTTTACCAAAATACTGGGTCAAAACCACCTCATGCCCCTAATATTTCTTTGCAAGAAAAGAATGCATCAATCAGGGGAAAAAAACTGAAAAAGAATTAAATATATGCTGTACATACTCCCACAATTCTACTTATAGCCTATTTGCAACATCAAATGGCGATAACTTCGTCCCCGTATTATTCTCTGCCACAGAAAACGAATCAAGTTGTGGAAACTCAGTTCCATTCGCTGCTGGACAAGCCTGCAAGAAAGTAGCAACTTCAATATTGCTGCAAGTTCTTACATTCGTTTCCAACATATCAAAACCAGAGAGTTTTCACTTACCATCTAACAAGGCACCTCTGAATTCCTCTAGATATGGGGCGCATAAAGGATGGATCCCTTTGGGCATAAAGCAACCCCACCTACAAAAGACAAAAGAAAAGAAGACCAGGAATAAGCACATCAACGTTTCCATATATATATATATATATATATATAATTCTGAAATATTCAATAGCCATAGCTGTATAAATTGCCATGACGAAACCCAAACATATGCTCCAGATAATGTATTTAAAAGAAATATGGAAATAAAATAGCAAAACAAAGGCAAAAACACAATCATAGCAGAGATAACTTTACACAGAAACAGGGATAAAATGCAGAAAGAAAAACACTAAATTGCAAGGCCTTCAAGATGCAAGTTATCTCCTGCCAAATACAAACCAGTGTTTCTCATAGCCTTTCCTTCTTCCTGTTCTCCCTTTTCATTTCCCATAACAAGCCTCTAATAGAATTTTGCTAATCCTCCTTGTGTCACCCATCCAGTTAGTTACACAACCTTCCTCACAGCCTATCTCTTGCATACTTCCCTGATTCTAGAATATAGGGTGGAGGGGGACTTTCCATCAACCAGTTTCTTAATTTTCTGCAGTGAAAATCCAAGAACTGGTCGATGTTTCTGTTAAATAGAAATGTAAACCTTACAAACAATAAGTAAGGGAAAAATGGCACCACCTATGTTGAAACACAAGCAAGAATCAATAGTTTTTTTTGGAACCAGCAAGAATCAATTGTCTAAATGAATATAAATAGCAACTGCTATATATACATTCTGAAGCATTTCTGTAGTTCAGTTTTGCTATGACCTAAACAAGTACCAAGGTTTGAAAACTGAAAGCAAGGGAATGAATAAACGATCACTAGGTTTTATGAAGCAAAGAGCATTTACCTCCAATAGTGCAACAGCAGATGGATCATCAAAGATTTCTAGGCTGCAATCTGCTAGGTAATTTACCTGCACCAATATGCTATTAATTAGATGTGTATCCTGAACATGGCGAGGCTTAAAATATATATATATATATATATATATGTATATATATATATATCTTCCTTTACTACAAATATTCAAGAAAAATACTCAATTATATGGATCACCAAAAACTATTCGGAAGTCAAACAAATCATTACATGAGTTTTGAAGATTACTATCTGACTCCATCTTTCTTTCTGACCCAAATAAATTAGACAGTACAATTTTGTCACCTCCCGAACTTTATGTCATAGAATATACCAATATTCTTCCATTTGATTAGCGACTTTCTCATGCAAGAGAAATGTCGGTCTAAATGCTTCAGATTATTTGCAGGCATATTTAAACCCCCTTTGTCAGATATTTGCATGACATATAGGGGAGTAATGTTCAGAGATAAGGATAGCATGTTATAATTTCATATTTTCCAATTGTATATGCATACTTTCTACTAATGTGTCCTTTTTCTTTTCTATAACTAGAAATGTTCTTGCATAAGGAACAAAAGAAATGCAAGAGATAAGCAAATTTACCCCAAATTCCGTATTGACAAGGGACTGAACAAAATCCATTAATTGAAGCTTTGCCCATTCCATGCACAATATAGGGTCATCAGTCTGTGGAGGATGCCTCCAAGGAGCACCAAAACGTAATTTATCTTTTGAAACCTTTCCAGCACGTACATCATTAGCAAACTTTTGCAAGATCTCCGATGCTTTATCCATGGCAGGATTCACAACAGTAATCTAAATGAAGTATAAAGACATGAGAAACCATTAATCTCATTTAGAAACGAGTACTACTAAATTCTTCAAACTTAACAATAAAAACAAGTACATCACATCAGATTCTTCAAACTTAACAATAAACACCAACCTACCAATTTTTTTATTGTAAAGTACATATTTTTACTCTAAACACTCGTGAAAGAATTTAAATATGAATAATTAATAATATTATAAGGCAACTTTTATACTCCTCTTATTGCTCAAGAATGAATGAAATCAGAATCAGTAAGCCAACAAACAAGGGTAAAATTATGTGTCATTCTCAGTGAAGCTAACTGCCAAATGAGCAAGTTAAGGATTTGGTTGCATTTCGTAGATTCAAAATGATCCATTAACCCCATTTAGAATCACTTAAGTGTTCTGAAACTTCCAATTCATCCATCACTTGTATAGTAAATCAGTACCTATCTCATCAATTAAACATTTATTTGAATATGCATCAAATCAATCCGACAAGCTGTATATTCTGCTTCTAGTATTTTTGTTTCTATCAAGGAAAATAGAGGTGATTTCAGGATAATCTTGAAACTTACTTGCAAATATGCTAAATACGCATCTACAATGTCCTCAAAGGCACTTTTCTTGTTTCCCGTTATCCTACAGTTGAACAAAAGCATGAGCAAAAGTCTAACTGAAGATATAGTACCAATTGTACATAAAGATTATACAGCCCACAGAACAATTTAAAGATACATAAGTGTATGATTGCTGAGACACTGGGACTACATTAGTTGAGAATAGGATCAAATAACTCTTAAATAATCCTTACTCCTGGAAATAATTGCTTTGTTTGAGGACATAAAGTTCAAAAAGGTGTCGAGGGTTTGGCCCAAGCAACTCGACAACAATATTCCACTGCAATTTAACACCTACATTGTTAAATCTTGTAAAAATGTTCTTATAACTAAAATAAGCAAGCAAAGAATTGAAAAGATATAGCAAGATAACATAGTCCACTTACTTCTGAATGGCTGAAATAATCAGTGACCATGTGCATCTTAGCTTCTTGTGGAGTCCATCCAAAGGTCTGCCAGTTAGAGATTGTTGAACAAATAACATGAAAATAATACATAAACCAAATGGAAGATCAAATGAAACGCCCTACTCCTACAGAACAATCTTCAGTTTCATAATTCATACAAGTGACTATAAATAAATAAATAATAAAAAGGAGGAAAAAAAAAACTCCATTGCCATGTTGCTGAAGTAACCTTCACGGGAAATTAATTATTAAAACTTAGCTGAAGAACTTCCAGTTATTGAAGAACTCAAATGCACCGAAAAAGATAAACACACATGTAATAACATTTCTACCAATGATGGTTTTGCTTACCATAATGTAAACACATTAAAAAGTATCTCAATATTCTTAACATTGGGAAGGTTGAAGCAATAAAAGGACTAAAAAGAAGCATTAACTAACTTATCTCATTGTGAGTCTCTTAGGAGGGGCTAAAATAGAGATATTTAGAAACTACAGGTATAGATTACTTCAGCATTTTGAATTCCATGCTTAGTCATAAAATGCATACAAAATTTACAAGAGCACGTGCATTCATGAATCAGCAATCCCACACCCACATAAAAGCTTTAGGATGACTGTGTATTTTGTGAAAGAGATAGGAAGAAGGTGGTTTTGATTGAAAATACCTCGCGCGAGACGAATATGTCAATAAATCCAAAATCCAAGAAAGCTTTGTATGAATAGTAACTGAGGAAAATAACAAGGTATTAGAAATTTTACTCAAAAGAAACCAAAATGACCCTACTATACCAAGTATCAATAAGCTAAGCAGTTACAGATGAGTGAAAACATTTAGAACAAGAAAGCAAGAAATGAGATATAAGAATGAATCATGTTGATGTAAATGCCAGCTTCTACTCTATAGGTGACTGTCTGACTGAGAAGTTCACAACAAACAAAAATCCAGTGTAGTACATTGAAACTTGATTACACAAAAGTTGAACGATGCCCATGCAAGAAAGTCAACATATTGCTGTACAATAGCCCTCTAGATCACACATGGAAAGTTGACAATAACTGATCATCTGGAAAGTTGACAATAATTGATCATCTGGAAAGTTGACAACGATATTCCAAAATTCAAAGACCTCATGGAATTGCAATCACATGTTTCCCAAGTTTCCTAAGAATTGTTTTTATGTAGAGTAGGAACAATGAATATCTAATAATCCATCTAGTCCCATGTCACAAGCCTTCGCTCACCCATAAAAGGGACACAGCAAAGCAATACAAATAAAACAATGTTGCGCTTAAATTCTGAACCACTTTATTGGACAATAAACACAAATAGAAAACATAATTTTTCAGTGCTGATTTCAGTCAGGGCTTAAAAAGAATGTCATATTCTAATTGTGATCAAAGGTGAAGAGAGGGTGACAATAGAGAAGAAAGGACGGAACTTACCTATCAGACGTCACCAGAATAAGGGGCAAAATACGCTCATTTGCGCCCAAAGCAATTATTCTCCATATCAGACTATCATGATATAGTGGTCCGCTGACCGACACCTCATTGTTGAGAGTTGCATGCTTTAGAACTTCAATGTTGTTGATAACCAATTTTGGCTGTAAGTAAGTTGAAAGCATCAGCAATTTGAGCATCACAATGCACTTTAAAAATCCAGTTGATTCTATACCACACTGTAACTAAAAGGCATTCCCTCAAACTACTCTTTGAGGACCACTTACAACTTGCAAGCAAACAGCCAAACAAGCACAATATGGCATGACATTATTAGCATGAAAAATGTCTTGGGACTATAGAAGGAATAGGCTGAGAAACATAGCACAATTACCTGAAAATGATCCATTTCAGCAGCTTGTGACAACAACTCCAACAACAAACAGGGCCAATCAGTACAAGAATGAGCTAAAGACCTTGAAAACCCATTCGTGCTGTTCAGATGAGCAATGGCATTAGCCCTCCAGCCTTGTTGAACCTTAATCACCTCCTTTGCAAGCTTCAGTGCCACAATCGCCTCCTTGAAATACGAGGCTTCTTCAACAGACAGACTACACCCATTTCCACTCAACCCCAAAATTCGATCAATCTCATTGCCGTTACATCGAGCAGAAACCGCAAAAATGGCTTTATCCCACAATTTGGAGAGTGAAGCCCTATTGGAAACCGCGGATTTTGAAGCATTGCCGCTCTGCAATATTCGCTTCAGTGCAGAATTTAGACCATACCATTTCTTCATAGTGGTGAATATTTGCTGGGAAGTGATGGTTCCAAGCATGACACCCTTTTCTGCCATGGACTCGAGGCAGTGTTCGAGCTTGTTCCGGCAATCAGACAAATTAGGCGGCGGGCAATTGGACCAAGAAGTCCATGGGAATGACTGATTGTAATGGGGATGGTGATCTTTGATGGTTTCAGCAAAATCAACATACCCAGTGAGATGGGGACCTTTGTTCCAGTCGCCGAGCAAGCCTGGAAACAAGAAATTGTTAAAGAAGCGAAATTCAGAAGAGAGCAAGAGAGAGGAAGAAGAGTATATGCATACGTTCAAGTATGAGAGTGGTTTTGCCGACGCCTCTGGGTCCGTGAAGAATGAGAGGCTGAGGAACACGATGATGTTTAACGTGGTTGTTTAGGATGGTTTCAAGGAGAGGTCTGGGAATGATCTTCCATGCTTTATTCACCATTTTGATTTTGTGTTGAGAGGACGCACTCAGCATCTATCAATGGTTGCTTCTTCAATTGCTCTGAGGCGGAGATACTACAATGAGGGTTTTAGGGGTTTAGGAGACTCTGCCGATCCATCTCCATCATCAATTGATTCAATTCATCTATGGTTACATTTCCACTATTCTCCCTCTCCCATCTTCGTGGGAATCAAACGTGGCTAAAGTGCACTTATGGTCCATAACTTTGGCAAAGGTTTCAATTTGGTCCTATAATTTTTTTTGTTGCAATTTTGGTCCCATAACTTTGGCAAATGTCTCAATTTGATCCCATAACTTTTTTTGTTGCAATTTTGGTCCCATAACTTTTGAAAACGTCTAACTGTTGGTCCTAATACTGATTTCCATTCATTATCTGTTGTCGGTAAAGATGATCTGACATACTGAGTTAGATGATAACGTGACAAATATGGATGAAGTTATAGGACGAATGGAAATCAACTTGGACCAACGGTGAGACGTTTTTAGAAATTATGGGATCAAAATTGTAACAAAAAAAGTTATGGGACCAAATTGAGACCTTTGCCAAAGTTATGGGATCAACATTGTAACAAAAAAAGTTATGGGACCAAATTGAAACCTTTGCCAAAGTTATGGAACCAAAAGTGCACTTTGGCCAATAAAACATTAATAAAAACTTTTTTTTTTGGGCAAAAAGATCACTATTTTGGTCCAACTTCATTATGGACAAGATATATAAATAAAGGTTTCTATATCTTTCATACAAATATGTTTTATAAAAAATTTATCAATGACTAATTATAATTATAATTGAGAAAAAATATTAAACACATTTTTTACATGAGTAATTATATAAAAGAAATAATATAAGACTTATGATTGGATGAATAATAAAGAATTGACAAAAGCACCTTTTCGATTTCTAAATTCTATCTCAACTATTAATTTTTTCTCTAATATTTTTTAAAATTAAATTTGTCTTGAATGTTTTATATTTTAGTCAGTTTTATCCTTTAACTAATTTCTTTCAATAAATTAACGACAGACTTTATCTTATTTTTCAATCTGAGTTAAGATTTGAGTTTATTTTTCTAATAATTTTTTTTGGGTATAACTATGAGTTTCCCTCATCTATCTGTATAATGGTCTAGGTGAAGATTAATCCCATTTAGGTTGAGAACAAACAGTTAGGGGGTGTTTGGTACAAGGATTATTTTTTTATTTCCAGGAATTATATTCCTGGAAATGTAATTCCCAAGAATATGATTCCTATGAATATAAAAATATCTGTTTGGATGAGTTAAAACAGTCATGAGATTATTTTGCAATATTCCTATAAATATTACAATCTTGTGTTTAGTTCAACTTTGATAATCCTAAGAATATTTGATATTTTTCCAAATATGCCCTTGACTTTTTATTCTCAAATAATAACTTATCAAATGCAAAAATTCTCCAAAACAATTAAGAAGATTACTTTGAATAAATGTTCTTTGTTTTTACATCATTGATGATTTATCAAGAAAATACGACTTCAAAATATAATGTCATCATTCTTAAAATTAAAAAAAAATAGTCTAAAAAAATCATCGCTCAAATTATAACTATATTTGTCAACATAAAACTTAATAAGTTAGGTTTGACAAAGAGAAAAAAAAATTATACTCATGAGAGAGATGGAAAGAGATTGTAGAACAAAATTTAATTAGCTAAGTTTAATATCAGGGTAAATTAATCATTTTAGGTGGACCAAAATAATCTTATCTCATGGGATTAGACTAATCTCATGTCCTAGAGTGAGATTAGAAAATCACTATTTTAAGAAATTATGTTATTTTTGAGAATACAATATTTTTTGGACTAATTTTTTAATCCTCGTACCAAATATAAAATTAGTTTATGCCGAAGCTCCTAATTTGAGACTATTTTACTAAATGTTATTGCAATCAAATATAAATCCTTTATTCGGAAAACCCACTGATTTTGTAATTGGTTTAATCAAATGATACGTCCATATAAGCTAATTCACGTATCAATTACAAGACCTGTCACGCCCTTGATTCATAATTCTTCTTTAATTTTCCATTATTGCATTCTCAGACAACCATTGTTTTCTTATATCTACCCATTCTCAGACAACTGTTGTTTTCTTCGATCCCAAAATATGTAAATATTATAATTGTTTACTACAATAATTTTTTTTTTTTTTTTTGAACAAAATGCATTTCATTATACCAAAAAACAGNTTTTTTTTGAACAAAATGCATTTCATTATACCAAAAAACAGAATACAGCCACCAATCATTGTCATCATCCTTTACCAAAATACAACAAAACTAAAAAAACAGCAGATAACACTATCATCCTATACCAATATCTTCATCTAAAATGCCCAAGTCCCTCCTTAAAATCGCACCAAGAGAAGATGGGGGTGACACCACCCAATCCAATGGACACATCTCCTCACAACCTTTCTTTGCAAGCCAATCAGCTGCAAGATTCGAACTTCTCCTTATATGAACAACAGAAAAACCAGGAGAAATAGCAAGCAAACCAGCAATTTCCTCTAACACAGCAGAACACCTCCAATTCACATCACACTTACCCTGCAAAATAGCACTCACCAAAGCTTTACAATCAGATTCTATAATAGCATTGTGAGAATCATAACTCCTGAGCATATATAAAGCCTTCCTTAAAGCCAAGGCTTCTACCATCAGTGCAGAAACACCCTTACAACTGCCACTAAACCCATCACAAACAGAACCATCATCCTTCCTGAAAATGACACCAACCCCACCCTTTTTCAATGAACTATTAAAAGCCCCATCAACATTCACTTTCATACAACCAACTGGAGGGGCAGACCAACCAGACTGATTATTATCAACCAATACATCATTATCAACAATAATATCTCCTTGTGACTTCACAGTTAAAAACTCAGCCACACAAGCATTTATTTTTCTACAAACTTCAAAAGGATTCAAAATGCAATGATCAAAAACCACACTACATCTTTCTTTCCATATATGCCAACATATAAAACCAAAATAACACCTAGCCACATCATCAAAAAACTCATTATTTACCAACCAATCTTCACACCATTTCGCAAAACAACTCACCTCTTCCACCCTAAATCTCATATTTATATTACAACCAAACCAAATCCTGCAAGCCCAATCACAAGTTATTAGCATATGTTCAATAGTTTCCTCACCATTACAGCAGATTGGGCAAGAGGAATCATTCCCACATCTTCTCCTGTACAGATTTTCTCTAGTAGCCAAAGCACCCGAGCAGGCCCTCCAAAGAAAATGTTGAATCTTTGGAGGAAAACAGCCACTCCACACAACTCTCCACAATTTGTCAGAACAAACAAATGAAGATCCAGCTCCACCTTGTCTACCTCTGTCAACAGCAGATTTTGCAAAAAAATAACCACTCTTTACAGTATAAGAGCCATTATCTGTACCTGCCCAAAATAATTTGTCAGCAGTAGCATTAATAGGTAAAGGAATACAGCAAATTGCATTATATTCATCCTCTGAAATCCATTGCTTCATCTCCCCCAACTCCCATCTACCATCTACAATTAATTCACTAACCCTCTGTAAACTACAAGGAATACCAGCCTGTACAGGACCCAAACTACCATTACCAACATCAGGAACCCATTTATCATTCCAAATGTTAATATTATTCCCATTACCAACCCTCCACACAAGCTTACTTGCTAACAAATCTCTACCAACCAGCAAGCTTGACCATCCCCAAGATGCCCGAGAACCTTTTTTTGCTTCCATCAGATTACCATTAGGAAAATAGATGCCTCTCATCTGCTTAGCCCAAAGATCATCTGGATTATTTAACAACCTCCAAGCATGCTTTGCCAACAAAGCATCATTAAAACTGGAGAAGTCTCTAAACCCCAACCCTCCAAGCTTCTTAGACTTAGTTAACTTATGCCAAGCTAACCAATGAATCTTGCCCTCATCTCTCTGCTTTCCCCAAAAAAAACCAGAGACCAAGCTATCCAACTCCATACAAGTCTTCTTTGGAAATTTGAAACAATTCATAGCATAAGCGGGAACTGCATTACATACAGCCTTAATGAGAACCTCCCGCCCAGCTTGTGACAAAAATCTTTGCTTCCAACTCCCCATCTTTTTTCTAACTTTCTCAACAACAAACCGCAAAGCTGAAATTTTAGATCTTTCCCACACAGCAGGCAACCCCAAATACAAACCCGGAACTCTCTGCTCTTCAATACCCAAACATTGACAAACCTCTTCTCTCACTTCATCCCCTGCATTGGCCGAGAAAAACAAACCTGATTTATCAAGATTGACTTCCTGCCCCGAGGCATAACAATAAACATCAAGCAACCTTCTCATTTCTACACAATTTTCATTCGAGGCCCTTATAAAAAACAAGGCATCATCTGCAAAAAAACAATGAGAAAGAACTGGACAGCCTCTCGCCAATCTAATTCCCTTCAACTGATTGTTCTCACAAGCTCTGCTTACCAATTTTGATAAAACATCAGCAACCAGAATGAAAAGGTAAGGTGACAATGGATCACCTTGCCTCAATCCTCTCCCTGGCACAAAATCAGCAACAACTCTTCCTTCAAGCAGCATATTATATTTAACAGAATTGACACAATGCATGATCAACTTTACCCAACCAACACAAAAACCCAATTTTAACAAAACAGCTTCAAGGAAATCCCACTCTATTCTGTCATAAGCTTTCTTCATATCCATCTTAACAGCAACCTCCACTTTATTACCTACTCTCTTATTCCTTAGGTAATGGTATGCCTCATGAGCAATAAAAATATTATCCTGTATCAACCTACCCGGCACAAAAGCCCTCTGCTGCTCAGAAACAATACTTGGTAAAATACCCTTCATTCTATTAACAATCACCTTAGAAACCACCTTATACACAAAATTGCACAAACTAATGGGCCGAAATTGAGCAACCCATTCAGGTCTGTCCACTTTTGGTATAAGAGCAATATCAGTATTATTAATAGCATCCAAACCCTCTCCTTTATCAAAAAAATTCAGCACTAGATCCACCACTTGAGGGCCAACAATATCCCATGAAGATTGAAAAAACACACCTGAAAAACCATCAGGTCCTGGAGCTTTGTTCTTCCCAAGTTGAAACACAGCAATCTTGACCTCCTCCCTAGTCACAGGCTTCATCAAATCTCTATTAACATCATCAGAAATGACAGCTTCAACAACCTCCAAAGCTTCCCCAAAATCCCTCTGCCCATCAGACCGAAACAGATTCACAAAAAAACTTCTAAAACAATCTGCAACCTCATAATCCTCTTCAACCCACTGATCTGAATCATTCTTAATTCTCACAATTTTATTCCTTTGTCTTCTCTGTACAGTCACAAGATGAAAAAATTTTGAATTCTTATCCCCATATTTAATCCAGTGTAATCTAGCTCTTTGACCCCAATATTGTTCTTCAATATCCCATTTCTCTTCAATTTCCCTAATAATCAAATTCATCTCAGCATCCTTCTGTTCATCCCATAACCCCTGCTTCAAATTTGCCAACCTAGCCTTTAAAGTCTCAATAGCTTTCTTATTATTAGGAAAATTCTTCCTACCCCATTTCTTCAAAATCTGCTCACAGTGATATAACCTCTGCACAACCTCATCAGTAGGACCCAAAGTACCCTGACCATTCTCCAAACACCAACCACTTCTAATAGTTTCCCCATAATCTCTATGCTCCACCCAAAAACTTTCAAAACGAAATCTCTTTGGGCCTCTTCTAACTTTGTGAAAGAAATCTACAATCAGTAAACAATGATCACTCCTAACCATTTCATTATGCATCACCAAAGCAAGAGGAAACATACTCCTAAACACAACATTACAAACAGCTCTATCTATTCTTTCTCTTATCAAACCCTCACCACTTTGACCATTAGACCATGTAAACTTACATCCCTTAAACTCCAGATCTAACATCTCGCAATCAAACATCCAACCCTGAAATCTCACAAAAGAGCTAGGCAGTCTCGGATTACCACCTTGTTTTTCAGTATGATAAAGAAAGTCATTAAAATCCCCAACACACAACCAAGCAACCCCCTCATCAGGACACAAATCAGTCAACAAATCCCAAAAAACATCCCTACCAACATATCCTGGAGGACCATACACAAAAGAGATACACATCACTTCATCAAGAAAAGAAGCTCTAACCTCAGCATGGATGATATTTTTAGACACTTCTAGAAAATTAAGAGAGATTTCATCCCTCCACCAAACCGCCAGACCACCACTCAGACCAGCAGCCTCTACATACAAACTCTTCTCAAAACAAAAACTCCTCCTTCTCACTCTCTCCAACCTCTTAGAACTTACTTTTGTCTCCATCAAAAAAACAATATAGGGCTTCACCTTCCCACACACCTCTTTCAACTCTTTGACTGTCGAGGAAGAGGCAAAACCTCGACAGTTCCAAGAGATGACACTCATACCTCCTTAGTGGCTGCTTGTGGCCAGCCACTACAACCCTCATCAATCTCACTACAAACACCCTTCCCTTCAGCCTTAAACAGGAAACCTCCAGCACCATCATTCTCAAAAGAAGATACAACAGTAGTCATACTACTCACTTCCCCCAACTCCCATCTTTTTATTTCATTCATAACAGAAAACTTTTTTTCAATTAAAACAGCCTCCTTAGAAATCAACACACCATCAGCAGCAACACTATCCACTCCAGAAGACAAACCAGCCCTTGCCTTCTTACTACTCCTCACAAAAGATTTTTTCTTCAAATTAACAGCATTCATATTTTCAACTAACTCTTTTTGAACTACACCACTCAACCTTCTTTTAACACATTCATTCATATCCTCCACAGGAAACTCCACTAAATAGCTAACATCATTACAAGAAATATCACTCCCGCTACCACACACACCTCCACTTCTAGCTAAATTTTTCATATCATTTACATTCACAGATTTTTTCCTTCTAACACTCCTTCTCAAAGAGCAATCAGTCTTATTCTCCTTGTCATTCTCCCCTATATCATTATTTGAAAAACAACACAGGGCATTATTCTGCACAGCACACACTTTTTTATCTATACTAGATAAAACCACAGCATTTTCATTACACACAGGCAGATCAGTCTCCACGCAGTCAAAAACTCTTTTCGATTTTTGACTACTACCACTATCAGAACTAGAACAAGCATATTTATCAGATTGTACCTTATGGCGACAACACGCATTCTCCTCCTTTCCTCTTCCCCCTGTCTCTACATCTTCCATATCAGAACATCTCACCACCTCGCCACTTCTACACGGAGCCACGCCATTCCATCCTCCAAATCTTGCAAGTTCTGGATTAACCACTGACATCGCTTTCTCATCTTTACAATCACGAGCATCATGACTAATCTTTCCGCAATTGAAGCAGAAAATCTGAAGCTTCTCCATCTTCGCCTCAATCCAACATTTACCAAGACCAGGACGTGAGATCCAAAATCCATCAAGAATCGGCTTCTCCACATCAATCCATACTCTTATTCGCAGAAAACTCCTAGCAATAACATTCTTGACGATCGGCCGTTCATACTCCATGACCTCCCCAAATCTTGCACCAATCTTCAAGATGTTACTCTCCGCAAAGCCTTCAATCGGTAATCCATGAATCTGAATCCAATACGGACTCAATCTCCACTGGATATCATTAATCGGCACATACTGCTTCCTTTCTTGAACAATCAGCAAGAATCCTAAAACAAGCCAAGGTCGATCCCTCAACACCCTAGAGCATTCCTCATTATCCTCAAAAGAGAATAGAAATACTCCATTATCACCATCAACAATCCTCACCTCTTTCTTCACATTCCAACCCTTAAGAATCATAGATTTCACCGTGTTTCTATTTAGATTCCTTTTCGTCATCACTTTCCCTACCAACGTTCTACCTCCAGCATCCTGCACACTTTCATTACTCCAGTCTAGATCAAGAATGTTCTCCTCCATTCTCGCAGCAAATAATCGCACCACTCCAAGAAGAAAACTCGTCGAACAAAATAAGAAAGAACAATCACACCACTCCAAAAAAAACTCTCCGAACAAAGAATAGAAGAGATCAATCACACTACTTCAAGAAGAAATCTCTTCAAACAAAGACAAGAAGAGACCGATCAGAATCACAAAGACAAACACCAAACTTAGAAACAAGCAAAACTCACAGAACAAAAACTCTCAGAACGAAACCCTAACCAACTCTCATATTTCTGTTACAGCAAAACAGAGAGAAAACAGACTCTCACCACGGAGAGGAAACTTTCGGCGCTATACGCTGGGACTTTACTGTTACTACTACAATAATTTAAACTATTGCCATACATAGAATAAAACCAAACTTTTTTTTTTTGTCTACACATTTTCATATAGTCTGTTCTCACTGAAGTTGCACGGGTCCAACCTAGTTTGTATTTAAAATAACATGCCAAATGCTGTAAGTTACAATAGAATATATGCACATATTATATACTAGTTTCCTTAACATATATTATAGGGTTAATATTAATATGATTTTTAAAATATAAATACATATTATGAAATATTAAATTTATAATGAGTATAAATTTAAAATAATTAAAAAGTAATGATAAAATAGTATTTAACTTCTTATGACTTTTCTCTCTTTTCTCTATTTAATGATTTACTAATATATTATTTTTTAAGAAAAAGATTTACTACAAGACTTCAAAGTTAATTGAGTATCCCAAATTCAATAATTAGCCACCTTGACAATAGGAAAAAAAAAAGACCTGAAAATGAAAAAACTCCCATACATCAAAAGAACGCAAATTAGCAAAGAGTAATGGGGATCAAAACAAAGTCATGAACTATTTAGTGTGTATTATAATATTATAACATATGAAAAAGTTATAAAAATTAACTGATAGTTTCATCAAGTCATATACGCCTTTTCCCATAATCTTGTTTTGCAGCTCCAAAATTTCATTTGTTGCTGTTGGGAACTTGGGACAAAACTTCACTACTGTTTTAACTCAGTAGAGCTACATTGATTATTGGTTAAGGTCAATGCATTAAACCACGCCTCAAATGGATCATCTCTAGTATTGGGTGTTGTCACATTAGAATTCTTTGCACTAAAAGTTGGTGTTTCTGCTTTTGTACCATCATCAAAGTCCAGTGTCCAAAAGCTTGATGGCATTATAGTAGTCTTATTACCATTCTGATTCTGAGGGGAAAGAGTTGGTACTGTCATTGCCATATTATGATTTTTTGGGTTAAAGTTGTCATTTGAATTGTAGGCTTGAAATGTTGGTGATGAAACAGTCTGATAAGAACCTGGAGAATAACAGGGTCGTGATTCAATGATGTTACCTAAATTTTGAGCAGAAGAACCATGAACACCGAAGTTTGGTGCTATTGTCAAGTCATTAAGGTTTGTATATGTCAAAGCTAAACTGGTTCCATAATTGGAACTCTGACCAGTGAAGCTAGGTGCAATTGTTTCCCCTCGAGGACTCTGAGCACAAAACTTTGGTTCTATTGCCTGAAATGTGGGTGCCAGACCCAAAAGATCAGGAAAACCATCTTTGTAATTTTTTGTGGAGAATGGAGCAGTGGTTGCTGTGTTTTCTATGAATGGATTGTATTCAGGTTGAGGTACTGAAGAAGGCTGGTCAAATAAGGTATCAATAATTGATAGGTCACTCCCATTGTTTGACAGTTTATTAGGTGAGGCTTGATCTGGTTTAGTTGAAATCTCAGCCAACACTAAATCCCAACAATCTTTGGAGCCATTATTTGAACCCAGATCACTACTTGTATTTTGTTGTTCTTGATCTGTTTTAGGACTATCATGCTGTTGTGCTTGATGGAAATCATCAAAAGTCATCATGTCGAAACTTGGACTTCTTGGCTGTTCAACTGGCAATGAAGAGATTGAACCAATATCATTTTCTCTAGCAGAGTCATCTTTTGGTGACTGTTTTTCATCCTGACCAGACTGCAAAGAAATAAAGTCTGCACTCATTGGGTCCACTAATGATGAAGATTGAGACCCATTATTATTGTTATTATTATTATTATCAAATTCAGAAACACCATCCAGAGACCCTTTAGGTGTCTCAGATTGCTCATAAGCTTCATTGTGGCCTAAACTTGAACGAGGAGAATCCTTGGGTATAGGGGGAAGGAGATTGCGTTTAAGTGGGGATTGTGGCTTACCATTATCTTCACAAAATGAAGCATGATCTTTTAAGAACTCATGCAAAGTCTCCATAAGTTCATCAGATACCTTTTGCACACTTGGGTACTCAGAAGTTCTACCAACCCCAAGGCTTGCACACGAAACATAGAATCCAGAAAGGTCATCAAATTGTTTGGAGGATTTGACACAAGCATTGAAAGCAACAACACAAGCCCTATAAGGCAACTCAAAAAAGCTATCTAAGATAACAGCAAGCCCATCAGAGATATCCCTGTAAAGATCAAAGCTCTCTTGCACAATAGCATATAAAGAAATCTGAACCAAAGCGTTTTTCTTGGCAATTCCAGTTGGTCTTGACCCAATTGCTCTATCCAGCAATTTCTGCCAGTGAGTAATTCTATCAAGCACCAATGTGGGTTTCATGTCTTTAATCCCAGGATCATTCGATGCCTTCTTACTTTTAAATTTCCTACCATGGATTCCACTATGATGATACACATATCGACGCTGAAGCTTTCCAGTAAGGAAGCAATCTAAGCGTTCATCCAGATACAGAGCAAATGTTCTAACAAAAGCAGAGTAATCCCAGGAATTGGAAGTGGAGTCATCCTTGAAACTAGAAAGATTAAGAATCTTCGCACCTCTTTTCATGGCGTGGAAGATCTCTCTTGGGAAATAGGGATCGCCGTCTTGAAAAAGCCGAAGCACAAGCATTAGGGATTTTAGGGCAACCACCCAATTATGGGTTTTCCCGATTCGCTTGCCGATGCATTGTGCGCAAGATGCTGCATACATTTTATTCGAAGAAACAAGCCGAACAATCTCATCAACATACCGATCTTCCATGGGAATTTCATCGTGCGTCGTGGCTTTAAGGATGCTAACCTCAAGATTCGCTGCATTGCTTACCTTGGCTAGGCTTATGCTAGTTTGGTCCTTCACTGCTCCTATGGCTCTCCTTAGCTTGCAAGCCATGGTGATTTCTTCTTCTTCAAGTTTTTTTTTTTTTCTTTTTTACTGTGATTATTTCATTGTATGATGATGATGGTATTTTGTTCAGAGTTGGGTGAAATTAGGTTAAGAATGATGCCGTTGCTGGGTTACTTGTAATTTCTAAGATGGGATTGGGATGGGTGATGAGGGAGTGAAAGGTGTTTGGGAGAGAAGAAAATTGACAGGTAATCATGAGAGAAATTCTGATCTCACTGGTAAAAGAAAGAGGATAAAGAGAGTAAGGAGGTTGAATTTGGAGTCTATATTTAGAAGTGTAGTGTGGATTTTGCATGGTGGAGAGTGGAGAAGGGAAAGGAAAATACTTGAAAAGTGGAAGATTTATTCCTTCGGTTTGACCTGCCTCTGTTAATTTCTTCTTAATGTCATTTCTTTTACAAAATAATATCATTTATTTCCATTGTGTTCTCTTTATTTAATTTTGGCCAAAAAATAGTTCTGTTTATTCATCTATCCGATATATATTTTATATTATATGGCTCCACCCCTTTCTGGTCGTCCATATTTAAAACTATAGTCTATGAAATTAAAAAAATAAAATAAAATCAACCCACCACTCTCTTTCTCCACTTACTCTCCCCACTTCTTTAAAAAAATGTAAAAAACAATTAAAAATTAAAGGCCAAAGTGCAAATTTGGTCCTATAACTTTGCTGCAGTTCCCAAATCAGTCCTATAACTTTTTTTGTCTCGAATTTGGTCCTGTAACTTTGCTCTAGTTCCCAAATCAGTCCTATATCTTTTTTTGTCTCAGTTTTGGTCCCATATGTTTTGAAAACCTCTCACCGATAGTCCTTCGTCTATTTTAAATTACAGTTTAGTCCTGAAAACTTCAAGTCTCTTTCACTTTAGTCCCTGACTATCAAAATGAAAGTGAAAGAGCATCTTTGAAGATTCGCAAACCTTATATCTTGGTCCCTAATACATGAATTCTTCATGAAATGCAATAGAAATGCAAAAACAACACAAATTAAAGCAAATGATAGAGGAACCAAAACTGAAATCGTAGAAAATTTAAAATCCACCGGAAAATGTAAGTAAATCGACGAGAAAGTCAAAAACTCATTCAAAAACCCCAATTCTCATCGAAATCTCTCTCAAATAATCGTCCTCAAATGCTTTAAGAAAGAATTTTTGAAAATCCACACTTTTGAGGAGGGAGGTGATAGAAGATTTCCTTACATTTGGTGATCCGAGAGAGAAGTTCTAAAATCCCTTACATTTCTTCTATCACCCCCCTCCACAAAAGTTTGGATTTTCGAAATTCTTTTTTAAAGCATCTGAGGGCGATTATTTGAGTGAGATTTCATTGAGAATTGAGGTTTTTGGATGAATTCTCGAGTTTCTCGGCGATTTTCATATGTTTTCTAGTGAGTTTGGGGCATTTTTCGGTGGGTTTTAAATTTTCTGCGTTTTCAGTTTTGGTTCCTCTGTCATTTACTTTAATTTGTGTTGTTTTTTGCATTTCTATTCCATTTCATGAAGAATTCATGTATTAGGGACCAAAATATAAGGTTTGCGAATCTTCAGGGATGCTCTTTCACTTTCATTCTGATAGTTAGGGACTAAAGTGAAAGAGACTTGAAGTTTTCAGGACTAAACTGTAATTTAAAATAAACAGAGGACAAACGGTGGGAGGTTTTCAAAACATATGGGACCAAAACTGAGACAAAAAAAAGATATAGGACTTATTTGGGACCTGGAGCAAAGATACAGGACCAAATACGAGACAAAAAAAGTTATAGGACTGATTTGGGAACTGGAGCAAAATTACAGGACCAAATTCGAGACAAAAAAAGTTATAGGACTGATTTGAGAACTGCAGCAAAGTTATAGGACCAAATTCGCACTTTGGCCAAAATTAAAAAATGTCACCACTCTCTTTCCCCACTCACTCTCCACATATGAGGTAATTTCAAATTGGTTCTAAATATTTTATTTATTTTAGATGAGTTTTACATATTTTTATAATTTCTTAAATTGGTTCTAAACTTACTCTTCTATCAATATAAAAATTTAATATAATCTTCAATTTTTAATCAATTCAAACGTTACGCCAAGCCCATGACCAAACAACCTAAATGTGATTCAATCAACTTTTTTATAATAGGTGGTATCCAACTCTTCTCTAATGCATTCATTTATGATCTTACTTTTTTTTTAGTATGATCAATCATATAATGCAAGTATGCAACATTTTCATGATTTCATCTTAGTTACCATAAATTTATGCTTATATTTATTTTTTATCATCCAATATTCAATATCATATAATAAAACAAGTTTTATAATCGTGTGACAAAATTTTCATTTTAGTTTGAGTAGTGTTCTTTAATCACAAATAATTTTTGAAGTTTTTCTCTATTTTATCAACCCTACTTGAATCATATGGTTTATGTCTAATCCTATTTTTTCTTTCATCAAATACTTGAAACTTGTGATTTTATGTATGGGATGATCTCAAAGTTACACGTCATCTCTATAATTGACTTCTATCCCACTAAGTCTGCATTTCATTCTCATAAACTTTGTTTAACCTCAATTGATATAAAACTTATATGTCTTTAAAGCTTATCTCGACTTTTCTAATTTTTCGTTGACTTAACCTTTGAAATCTTCAATAAAAACTATATCATCATCAACAAAATACATACACTTTGCTGTTTCTTGTATATGATTATAAGAATATAAAATCTTTCATGACTCCACCTTGAATTCTCACACAAGTAGTATTCTCATTATAGATGTAATTGGTTGCTCATATACAAGCCACAAAACTCATCCCTTCTCTCAATATGTTTAATCAGATACCTTTTCCAAATCAATGAAAATTATGTATAACTCATTATGAGATCTTTGATATCTCTCCATCAATGTATAGTGTCTATAATTTATATCTTAAATTAATCGTGTATTTTAATTATTTAAAAATTTATTTCATCATTTAATAATTAATACAATTTTTTTTAAAATAATGGTCAAAATATAAATTTGGTCCATTATCTTTTGGTTAGGTCGCCAATCAAACCCTTATCTTTTTTTTGTTGCAGATTTGATCATTTATCTTTGTCAAATTACAAATTAGACCCTTATCCTTTTTTTGTTATAAATTTGACCTCATATCTTTGCAAAAGACTCCACTGTTAGTCACACCCTAAATTCTGTTTATTTTTTCCGTTAAGTGTGACGCTGACAACTGACGTAGAAATAAAAAATGCAAAAAACAAAAAAATAAAAAAGATATAGGACTAAAGTTACAACTTACTCTAAAGATAAGTGACCAAAATATCATTTGAGTCACCTATCAACGTCATACTGAACGGAAGAAGATGGACAAAATTAGGGTGTGACTAACGATAGAACCTTTTGTAAAGATATGAGATTAAATCTACAACTTGACCAAAAGATATAAGACCGAATCTGTAGCAAAAAAAATAAAAGCCTAATTTGTAACCTAACCAAAAAATAACGGACTAAATCGGCAACAAAAAAAAAGATAAACCTGTTTGGGGATGCCCCATCTCAATCTCATCCCATTTCAATCCTAATCTCAACCTAAAATTAGATGAACAGTCCAGTTTGGGTGTTTGTGTGGCACATAATCTCATCTCAATCTCATCCTAATCCTCATCTCATCCAAATCATTATCCCATTTATCATACATTTACTAATCTACCCCTATTTATATACCTATATTTACCTACACTCTAATACAAATATAAAAAAGATAATTAGACAAAATAGTAATTTTACATACCCTCATTTATTACACTTATAATTTTCTCTCTCTCCATCATTTCTTATTGATAAACTGGAAAATGACTGGCACTTACCTAGTTCACCGG
>QANZ01005973.1:6503-62640 GCA_003254925.1 Chamaecrista fasciculata
GACCAAATCATTCACAATTGCAATATTTCAAGACTAAATCGTATATTTCAATTATTTAAGGACTAATTTATTGATTTAATATTAATTTAAGAATCTGATAATGCTTTTGGATTTGCCTCCAACGCTCTCATAGGGGAGGAGTCCTCTATTTATAGGGTATTTAGGGGTCACTCTCATAGGGTTCTTATTGTAGAATGGTCCTTAGTCTCATAGGTATTTCGCAGACATCGTGCACGCATATAACGATTTACTTTAACGGTCTTGATGTTGATAGGCTTGGGGTTCAGCCGGAGCTTGATCCCTCTCTGATGAGGTGGTGATCGAGCCTTTCTGCAAGTTGCTTGTGGGCCAGGTTGGCTGAGATCATCCTGTTTGGGCCCGAGGATGGATTAGTGATGGTTTATATGTTATTAGGACTAAATAATAAATTTTCCCTCTTTTTAATTGAGTGTTTCCTTTGGTGATCCAAAAGAGGGGAATAAAAAACAAAAATAGAAGAATAACGGCCGGAGAGTGGAACCTTTGGCTTGAAGTGCGTGAGAGAGAGAGAGAGAGAGAGAGAGAGAGGGCCTAAGAGAGAGAGGCTTTTCCTTAATAGCAAGACAAAGGAAGGAATAGTTGGGAAGGCAGTTAAGTTTTTAGTATTAGTAGCTTCCTCACCTATTGGGGATGCTGACTTGGACCCATCTCTCACCGTTGGGTCTAATCCAATGGGGTCCCTTACTATCCTCAGTTGAGTACACGTGCCTACTATCCTTCCTTTTTTCTTTACCACTCCTCTCTCTCACTTCTTTTTTATCTTTGCTTCCATGCATGGATTTCTCCTCTAAATTTAGACTCAAGTTTTTTTTAGAGAGAGAAACCCAAACAAACCCACACATAGACACATACACACATCACACTCTAGTGAGAGACAGAGAAACAAACGCTCACTCACTCATCACTCTCTTATTCTTTTCTTTTTTTCTTTTTTCCCCCTTCTTCTTCTTCTCCATCGAATCGATCACTAGCAGCTAGCAAATTAAGGTAACGCAACAACCTCTTCTTCCATCAAGTTTGATTTTTTTCTCTCCTTCGAGAATTCAACTAACTACCCAACAAGCCTTTTTAATTTACTTCTCTTTTTATTTCTGCTTTTTAGATCTTGAAGTTGCTTGGGAATTCGGCGAAATCCGCGATGATGGGTTTGATTGATTTTCTTGCTGACGATTCTTCTTCTTCTTCTTCCCCTCTCTCACTCTCATCGCCATTTTCGAATCGGATCGATGATTTCAGCATTCTTGGATGATTCTTTGATACATATTACCCATTTTCAGCTGATCGATTGATCTGGGTTCGTGCTTGTTCTTGATTTCGAACAATTCATTTCATCCCACAAATCAAAAAATGGAAGAAGAAGGAGGAAGAGAAGATCAATTACTAGTGGGGAATAAACAACACGTCTGTAAATTCTGTAGCAAGAGCTTCGCTTGTGGTAGATCATTGGGAGGCCACATGAGATCACATATCACCAGTAGTACCAATATAAATTCTGGTATACCTGAAACAGAGGAAAAGCTCATCACAACCATAAATGGCGGAAGCATCAGTGTTAATAATAAGATTGGAGAGTATGATCTGAGAGAAAACCCCAAGAAGACATGGAGATTCGCTGATTCATCAAGAAATGAAGAGACTTCTTCGCTCTTAGAGGATAATCAAAATCATAATAGTAACAAAATCTGTAAGGAGTGTGGGAGATCGTTTCAATCTTGTAAGGCTCTGTTTGGTCACATGAAATGCCATTCCGATAAAGAAAGAGTTTCTGTTACAGAGGATCAAGATTCTTCGAGTCTGAAAATGGTCACTGATAGCCAATCGGAGAACGAAGCTACTGCCGGCGGCGCCGCCGTGAATCGGAGAAGAAGATCCAAGAGGAGGACGAGGTACTTGACGCCGCCGTCGACGACGGCGACGGCGGCGACCATTGTTGCTGCTTCGTCTTCTTCTCTGTCTTTCGCGAATACTTTGTCCTCTGTTTCTGTCTCTGTTTCTGAGGTTGAGCAAGAGCAAGAAGAAGTGGCTATTAGCTTGATGATGTTAAGTAGGGACGTGAGTAATTGGGGTGGTTTCAATTTCAATTCCAGTTCTATTGAATCCAAAGGGAAAACGATGAAACCCATGAACATTAAAGAAAGGAAGAAGCAAGAACAGCTTGATTTTGAGTCTGCATTAATGGAGGAAGATTCAGAGGACGAAAGGAAGAAGACGAAGAAGAAGGAGATTTCGAATTTCAAAAGAGGGAAGTTTAAGTGTAGCACTTGCAACAAGATTTTCCATTCGTATCAAGCTTTAGGAGGGCACAGAGCAAGCCACAAGAAGATGAAAGGGTGTTCTGGTGTCAGAAATGAGATCACCAGTGAAAATAGCATAGAAGAAACAACAATAACAACAGCCAACATTAATGGCTATGAAGAAGAAGAAGATGAAGAAGCAGAAGAAGAAGAAGAGAAGAAGAAGCATGAATGTCCAATTTGCTTGAAGGTGTTTTCATCAGGACAAGCTTTGGGTGGTCACAAGAGATCTCACTTAGGAGGAGGATCATCATCATTGGTAGTAGAAACTCAAGCACCAGTTCAGGAAATTAGAGACTTTCTTGATCTCAATCTTCCTGCTAATCCTAATGCTACTGAAGAAGAAGATGAAGAAGAAGAAGAAAATGAAGCACAGAATTATAGACCATGGTGGGTAATGGAAGGCACTTCACACAAACAACAAGAGGCTCCTCTGGTTGGCCTCATATGATAATCTAACCAAAACTGGAATTCAGATTCAGATATTTCAAAAACTGTATAGTGGAAGCTAAGTTCAGTTCAGTTCAGTGTCTGTTGCTGCAGCATTTATTTCATTGATTCTTTGGAATTGGAGGTATTATTCATCCTGCTCATCATCATCATCATAGTTTAATTTCCTACTAGCTAGCTAGCTACTTCATGAGATTGATGATATGAACAAAAACAACAAAAGAACCAACTTGCAGATTTTTCTTTTTCTTTTCCTTTTTTGGGTTTGTTTGTTTTGGTGGTGGTGGAATTATTACTATTACTATAGGGCCTGCCTTGATCATATCGTATCATACTTTGTTCATTCACAGAATAAGTCCCATTGCTGCCAATTTCTGTTTTCACATGTACTTTTTTTCTTTTGAATTTTCTTTTGGTATATGGAATTCCTAAAGTGACATACATGGTTAGGGGGAGGTAATTATTTTATCTTGCCATCAAAGAGAAATGAATGAGGTGTTGAAATTTTGGGATATTAAGATAAAAAAAATATATATATAAAAATAAAGGAAGGGTAGATTTTTTTTTGTTATATAATACACATAAAGAAGGCATGTGAGAGCTGAAGGTGGTTGTTTAGTCACCTACCATAAAAACATGACCACTCATCTCATCTCTCTCTCCCTTGTTTCTTTCTTTCTTTCTTTCTTCCTTTCTCTCACTTGGTGCACAAGTGGTGTGTTATTAAATCCCTCTTGCTAATCACTGTTTATCTACTCCTAATAGCAATTATCATAATTATATGAAGATAGTGTGATGAGAGAGATGGATAGACTCACTGGACCACTAATATGGTACTACTCTCTCACTCAAATTACAACACCACAAACTTGACGCAATGTGCAACTTACTATAAATTCTGCTTACCCAATAAATATCAATCTTTATATTTATATAAAGAAGAAGATAAGATAAGAAGTTCAACTTGTAAATGTGAGTTTTAACACACAAGGCTATATTGGGTTTTTGGGGGAAATGAGAAAAGACTCAAAATTGGGATCAAATAGGCTTGGATTTGAATGTGTGTGTCTTGGGTTCTCAGTTTTCAATAAGAAAATTGTAAAACTATAATTTGAATTTTGAGAAAGAAAAACAACAATTAGAGTCACTTTCAATCACAACCCCAATCTGTAACCAGGTGGTTTCTGGCAGCGAGTGGTGTTTTTTAATTGGATGTAGCAGATGGCGTGGCAAATGGTGATTGGCTGGATTGGCAAATAGCTCAAGCAATTAAACTGCCAAAAGAGCTCAACATGGTGGTGTTCCCGTCATAATAAACCTTAATTATATCATTTTTCTTTGTGATTAGTCATATGAAATTTTTATTTTTATTGATCAATCTTATAGAAAAGATATAAAATAATGAAAAAAATTACTATTTGATCCTTAAATTTGTACAAAGTTAATGAATTAATCTCTCAATAATCAAAATATGTTAGAATTATTACAATTATCGACAATTTAATTCTGAGGTTAAATTTAAATACTAAAAATAAATATAAATTTAATACAAATTCAGTGATTCAAAAAATACTAAATTAATATAAATTTAATATCAGAAAAGTATAAATTAGATTAAAGTCGGACTAAATCACCATTTAGAATCAAATTATTGATTATTGATAATTTAAAACATTTTAAAGATCAAATGGTACATTTTGATTATTTATGAATGATTTTGTTGACTCGAGGACCAAGTAATATATTTTTTTAAAAATAATTTATATAATTTATATAACTCAATAAATAAATTGATCGGAGATCAAGAATGAAATTTAATTTAGCCGTATTAGAAAATAAAAAACCAAACCAAAACTTTTTTATTTAAGAAAAACAAAACAGATACATTTTGGTCAGGCATATCGACTTTTACGTCGAGTAGCATCTAACAATTAAAATTTCTTCGCACTTCATTCTTAGCTTCTTACATTACAAGTTTACAACTAGAAACAAAATTTGAAATAATATTTGTATACTTGACTACTTGAAGGATAACAATAAGAACTAATTTGAGATAGAGACGGTCCATCTCCTAGTTCATCACTAAACTTTTTAATTATTTTCGTATATATATATAAAAGACCTTGTGGTGTGACAAACATTTTAATCAATAATCAATAGTCAACTAAACTATCGGGTCAATGCCTTTGGCTGCCAAGTGCCAACTTTGATTACAATAGATCTCAGCATCATTATGTATCGAATAACCAAACAAAAATAACATTATTTATACTATCTGCCACATTTCATACATACTATGATTCACGGTGATTTTTCTAGTTTTTGGGACACTAAATAATTTCATGGACTCTTGATCCCTAAGACAAAACCACAAAAATGTGCTACTTGTAAATTGTAATCGGCTTGTAATAATCAATAATTAATTAAGCATTTATTTTTTCCAAATTTAACAAAAAGAAAACAACCGAATTCTTCAATGCGAGGATATTAATGAAGTTCTAATAATGAGCCAAAAATATATCATCAATTTTTATATTTTATTTCCACCAAGTTATTTTTCTAAGATTAGAATGAACACGCTTTGTCTTACTATATACAATTATACACTATACAGCTTATTTTTTTCTTTACTTTAAAAATTTCACTTAATATTTTCATTTCAGAAGAAGATTCAATATCATGGAGTTTTTTAAAAAAAGGGTTAAAGGGCTATTTTGGTCCTAAATATATATGTCCTAATGTTTATTTTGTTTCCAAACTATTAAATATGGCTCGTTTTAAATTCAAATGTGATGAGTTTAGAGTTACGTATTGTTCTCAAATAGTACTTTTTCAATTCACTTCGCATCACTGTTGTGAAAACCGAACTGGACAGTGGTCCGGTCTGAGTTGGTTAGAGAACTGCCCATGCATAGAATCAGTCAACAACCAGATAAACTGAGAAAACCGCCTTGAACCGGACGGTTTGGGGTTGAACCGGTTCAGAGTTGTTTTATTCAGTTTTTTACTCTTTGGGACTAAAATGATGTTATTTTAAAGGATTTTTTTTCTTACTAAGTTTAGGTTCAAAATAATAAGTTATTTGATAGTTTTCACTTCAATATTTAATTGTTCATCCTTTTAATTCTCACATTCTTACTCAATGAAGTTTAAATTTAAATAATTTATTAAATATTTTCAATATTTATTAGTATATTTTTATTAATTTAAATTAAATATATTATTTTTAATTTATTTAATTATTAAAGGTCCAACCACGGTTGAACCCCGATCGGATCATTGAACCTTGAACCCCTACTTTGCCCAGTTCAATGTCCGGTCCGGTTTTAAAAACCTTGGCTCGGACTATCAGCAAACGATGTCAAATTAGTTATAAAAGTAGACTGCTTGTTTCATGGTCAAACAAGAAAAGTTGATCATATCTCTCTTGTTTCAAATTTGAATGCAACGAATTCAGAGTTACGAATTCCTCCTAACAAGTCCTTTAAACTTGAAAGTAAATACGAGAGAAATATTATCAAATTCAATATTTTGGGACCAAAATAAAATATTTTATCAATATTTTGTAAGAAATTCTTGTGGGCCAGATTTGGGCCGGAATCAGTAAATTGTACTGAGAGAGTTTTTAAAGGCCCATAAAACCCGTAAATACTAAATAGGCCTAGTTTCGGTGTGGCTTTTGCAGTTTTCGTTGTGCAACGGCTTTGATGTGATCTCTGTCCTCCTCCATGGAAGTTGTTTTTGTTGTTGTTGATGTAGTGAACTGAAGATTCTGCTTCATCGCTACGAGTACCACGCAATTCAAGAAACTGTTGCCCTAGCTCTTTTATTTCCTGATTCATCTACAATTGCGTAAATGTATCCTCAGCAGCACCATGCTCCTCTCTTTTCGCACCAACCTTATTCTTCAAATTCCTTCTTCCTACATTTTCCTCAAGCAGTGCCTCCCTCTGTAAATTCGGATTCCGGCATATGTGCGTTCGTTCATTCTGCTCAAGCAGGCCAAACTGTAAATTCGCTGGACTCGAATGCTGGTGCTATTAATTGGATGGTCAAACAAGTTTCCCCTATGAGATTTGAAGCTGTGAGTTGAAAATTTCACACTCAATGATTTTTTTGGACTTTGCTATTAATATTAATATCTTTTTAGAAGTTAAATGGAAAAGTAGGTTTGGTTTGTGAAAGAGTGGCTGGTTCTATGGAATTTTATATATATATATATATATATTCGAAAATATTTGGCTTCTTGGTTCTTTTCTGTGATTAAGTTAAATGAGTAATCTCCTATGCGAGTGTTGATGGGTGTCTTGTGGTTTTTATGGTTAGAAGGGAGTGCAGAGATTTTCTCCAGAAGTTCAGGGGAAGAGTTGTTTCCTTAGCGTCCCTCTTGGTTTCAGCAAATTGTTTATTTTAGGGGAGTTTTTCCCTTATAGATTTGCAAAAGAACTGAAATCTCTTCCGAGCTAATGTTAATCCATTTATTTATTTATTCTTGTTTTATTATGTCTTGGATGCATTGCAGTCTTCTATCATTGATAAACTTTTTGCTATTGGAAAAGGGAAATTTATGCGATTGATAGGTTTCCTTTTAATTTGTCTTGTGTGTTAGGCCAGTTAAAACTTTTTAAAATTAATTTAATGATCAGTTTCAGATTTAAACAGTTTTCTTGGATTCTAATTCTTATGATATGCAGGCTGCTGAAACATCTCAAGGGACTTCAGCTGTGCCAGCAAGTTTTCCTTCTGCGTGGAATGAGAATTGGGCGCCTCAACTTGTGCATAATGTTACCTCAATGGTGTTGCCTAGCCAAACCAAAGTCAACAAACCAATGCGATGTGAGGTTTGCAAAGTTGATTGCAATAATAAAGATGTCTTTGAAAAGCACATATTAGGAAGGAAGCACCAGAAAAATTTGAAGTTGCTGAATAATCCCACCAATGCAGTGGTACCTGTGACCTCTCATGCAAGTCTGGAAACTCAAATGAGTAGTGTCCAAGGACAAGTGTTATTTAGTGCTGTTGACAAGGACTTAGAGTCTAAGAGACAAAAGCTTTTGAGTGGTGGTGCAGCAGTTGATTCAGTGAGGGTTTGCACAATATGCAACGTTGTTTGCAATAGTCAAGAAGTATTTCACAAACATCTAACTGGGAAAAGGCATGCTGATCAGGTGACTTTTACCAGCATTTTTAAATTTACTTGCATGGTTTAGATTATGTACTCTATTGATTTTTTCTTCTTGTATTTCACTGTTAATTTTTAGTGTTTACCTTGAATTCATTGTTGTTCCTTCTTTAATGAGTGCTCTAGGCTTACTTTCTTGTATTAAAATTAATTTATTCTGATAGATCCAGAGCAATACAGTGAGGGTGTTGGCTGTTGTGAGCTTTATAAGTAGTTGCATACTGTGCCTTACTGTGAGAATTTTAGGTTTACCCTCACTTATTTCTCGATGTTTCAATCTTTCCTAATGATTTTTGTCATTATACCATGCTGTTATGCCTAAAGTTTAGATAATTTGTATGTGATCTTACATTGTCCTGCCAAACTCCAATTCTTCCTTTCACTTGGGGCTAATAACTCATCATTGGCTGAATACGATAGAACACCTATGAACTATGATTGCCTCCTTAACTTGATATGCCAAGCTAGTGAAGTCTATTAAGTGGCCTATGATGAGGGCAATGAGAAGTTGAGAACCTAATATGGTCATACAGGAGAAGATGAAATGCTGTAGGAGAACTACTTCTCTTGGTAATTTAGTTGAATTAAGTATTGCATGTGCAGAGTGGTTGGCTCTTCTCTTTTACATTTTCTTAGGTCCCATGAGAGCCTTAGCTTTGTTATCTATAACTATTAGTATGAGGTGACTCATATTATATTTTTGTGGGCTTGCTTAGTTTCTTTGATCTGGATACTGGATTGCTAAGTATAATTGTTTAGTTCTGATACCTTTCTTCGTTTCAGTTGCATCTCTTAATGAAATGCAATATAAATGATATGGTGGCTGAGAGCCACTAGAGCAATATTTCTACATTGATTGAGCACTGTTGATCACTTTGTAGGTTGCCTTGATGTCTGATAATGGGATTGGTCCATATCTTGCTGAGTTTAAGAGACACAATTTTGGTCCTTGGAAAAAGCACCCCAAGAAAATCAAGTTTACTCAACCTCTATGGTGTGAAGTTTGCAAGATCAATTGTAATAGCAGGGATGCGTACATTGCACACATATCTGGGAAGAAACACATGAAGAACCAAGAAACCCTATCAAAACCATTAATTGCTGCTGCCGGTTTTCCTATGTCAGTTGAGTCATCAAATGCTTTGCAATGCGCAGCCAATCCAGTGATCGGCCCCCCGGAAAAGCCAAACATTTTAAAACCAGATAAAGTAGTCACATTAGAGGATGTTGAGTTAAAGAAACGTAAACTTGTAGAAGGTGGGGTTACTGCAGATGCTATAAAATTCTGCACTCTATGCAATGTGGTGTGTAACAGCCAAACAGTCTTTAATTTTCATCTAACTGGGCAGAAACATGCTGCGATGGTGAAGAAGCAGGCAGAATCAACTAATTGTTGAGATGGTTACTGCCACTGAAAAGAGCATAAATAGATTTATGAGCACTTGGAAAGTTAGGATTTTCACCTATCAATCTACCTTGCTTTTTTCTCAGGTTTTTACATTTGACTTTTGGCTTTTGCTTGTGCATTCCCTCTATTCTTTGCTTGTTTTACGTTACAAGGTGAGGCTTCGGCTATTGGTAGATAATATATATTGATAGCGGTTTCATTTCCTTTGTTGAACTCGCTCTATTTCTTAAAACAAGTTTTAAACCTCGGAATCCCTATGTTCTATTTGAGTGATGTTTTGACTATTGGATCTCTTTGAGAATTTTGTATAATGAATTTTAAAGGCAGTCTTTGAGGTATATTAGGAATCCCAATNACTATTACACAGAAGATTATATACTGAAGCTAGAATACAACTAAGTAACTAAGCTGAGTAACTAGACTTACAGCTCAACCAAACTGACTAACTAACACACATACACGTGGCAACTGACTAACCAATTCTGTTTTCAACTGATTTGAAGATCACTCTTCTATCAAGATATTGTGATGGAAGATCACTCTAGGGGGAAGATCACTCTTCTATACTGAAGATCACTCTTCTTACTGGATATTGTGATGCAGACTGGGCCAATGACATTGATGATAGAAGATCAACATCTAGTTTTGCCTTATTTTTTGGCTCAAGTTTAATTTTTTGGAGCTCTAAATGTGCAGTAGCTCTGTCTCGAAATCCTGTTCTTCACAATAGAACTAAGCATATGGAATTGGATGTCTATTTTGTTCGAGATAAAGTGATACAAGGGTCAATTGATGTTGTTCACATTCCTTCATTAGACCAAACTGCAGATATTCTAACCAAGCCACTTGCTGTGACTAGGTTCCGTGATTTAAGATCTAAACTTCAGGTTCTGCCCAAGCATAACCTTCAGTTTACAGGGGAATGATAGAAGAGTGATCTTCAAATCAGTTGAAAACAGAATTGGTTAGTCAGTTGCCACGTGTATGTGTGTTAGTTAGTCAGTTTGGTTGAGCTGTAAGTCTAGTTACTCAGCTTAGTTACTTAGTTGTATTCTAGCTTCAGTNAAGCAACATTATATATATCAGCAAGAAAAGTTGAAAAGTGACAAACTTGATAATTTTCTTCTGCACTTCAAGGCAACAGAGAGTTGTATAATGATAAAGATGAAAAGTGACAAGAGTTTGTAGAGAAAGAATTAATTAGGGGTAATAAAATTATTTTGGATGGAAAAAATAATCCCATGTTATGGGATTAGACTAATCCCGCCCATCCCTAGGGTGGGATTAAAAAATAGTTATTTTAGGAAATTATGCTATTCCAATATTCCCAGGACTAATTTTCCAATCCGCGTACCAAACGCGAGATTACTCTAGTCCAGAACTCATAATTTCAGCACTATTTTTCCAATCCATGTATCAAACGCCTCCCTCCTAACCTAAAAACAACAACACTTCACAATTGAGTGCTTAAAGTTTTAGGGCTCCTATATGGGCTAGGGCCCATTATCCATGTGTCTTGTTGCATTTGCCAGCTCAAATATCAAATTCCCTTTCCGACCAAAAAAAATATACATATCTAATTTCCTAACGTTGCGCTGGCTAGCTGGGCCACGGGCAATACAAAATTCAAATCATATTTAGTTATTTACGTTGAGACTCGTATTCAAATTAATTCCCATTCTCTCCATCATTTTCTGAAGTCGATTTCTCAGGTGTATCATCGCATCGCACAGCTATTAATTGCTGTCTGAGTTAGTTGAAACCCCATATTTTTTTACTCTAATTCTCTGCCATATCCATACAACCAGGTATTGGGTAATTAAATTGAACAATATGGGAATATATTTTCGGGGTCGAACTCTGACAGTTGTGTTGTATGCTTAGCAAACAAATCTTTCTCTTGAGTTCAATTAAATTCATTCGCATGGACTTAATTTCATCATTTTTCTCCTTTTATATTGTATTTTGCGTTTGCGTTGTCTCATAGTTAGCAAAGTTTCAGCGACTTTCTGAAAAAAGTCACGAATTTCTTGGTTGAAATGGCAAACCCGCTTAACGGTTATGTTTCTGTTGTTTTCGAAAAGCTTTTTTCGCATTAGCTGTGGCAACGTGTTTGTGTTTTTGTGTGTGTGTTTTTTTCTTTTTTGCTATCTACTATCAAAATTTAATGCGACTTATCTTTTATCGGACATCCATCAGGTATTCCTCTCTTAGGCTCTTCCGCTCTTGTGTGAGATTTGCTTAAACCAATGTCAAATAGCTTCAGAAGTGATGGTGATACTTCCTTTAATGTGAAGAAGCTCTGGCAGATAGAAGCAAGATGTACAGAGGTACTAATTAATATCCCTCTTTCACCTGATTGAACCAAATTGTATAAACCTATTCCTCTATTTTGGGAATTTGCCTGAGCTTTAACCTATGAATGCCTTTCTTTTAAATATTTTGATTGTGGAATAATTTTGAACAATTTCGGTTGGCTAATTTCTGAATGAGATTCTTTGATTGAATGACTTGCGTAGCATATGCATTTAGGAAGTCATATTTGATTCGAAGGAGGTTTATACACATTTCCTGGTTCTCCTAGAGCTTGAAGAATATGCTAACTCTTGGTTGTATTATTCTGTGCCTCAGAAAACAGAACTCCTTGTTTTTATGTATTATAAGTGTTTCATCAAACTTGTTCTTACTTAGAGCTTTTTAACAAATAAATTATTCTCATCTGTTTGTGACATTGATGCAGATGTTAGAACTACATGAGACACCATTATTAGAAGCTTATAAAAAAGATAAGAAACAGATACAGAGGTTGGAAAAAGAGCTGCTGAACTGCTCCGAACAAATAGGTGCTCTGTCTTGTCTCTTAACCTTAGAGTGTAGAAGATCCTCCTTCAATTGTTTATAATTTCTTGCTTCTTCCTTATCAAAATAGTTCTGGCATTTTCATGTGATTGGTATATGAAAAATAGTTTTATTTTCAATTCCATTTCATTTCCATGGCGTATAAGTTGTCCATGAACTTTCATTAGCAAACCTCTTGCGTGATAGATGATAGCTATTCAAGAACATAGAGTTTCTTCTTCTTTCTTGTCTTTTTGACGTGGAAACCCAAGGTAATAAACTAGTAGTAGTCATCCAATTGCAATGAAATTGATTTATCTACTAAATTTGATTTATGCCCGGAATAAAACATTTTAGGTTTTACCCTTAGTTTGATCATGCTCAATACAGATTACCTTCAGGATCAACTAGATGAGAGGAACATGGAGGTGAACTACCTGCAAGAGCTTGTTTACAGCCTCAAATTGAAATTAGAGGATATGGAAGATTTACAAGTTGAGGCTTTCAGGTTAAGGGAAGAGCTGCAGAGATCCAATTATGAGCAGTTTTACTTGTTTCGGGAATTAATGACTAAAGAAACGGAACTGGAGAAATCGAATTTGTCCATAGAGAAACTGGAGGAATCAATTTCATACATGGCATTAGAGTCCGAGTGTGAAGTAGAGAGTATGAAGCTTGATATGATGGCCTTGGAGCAGAGTTTCTTCGAGGCAAAGAAAATACAGGAGGAAACAGTAGAAAAAACATCTATGATGAGTGCATTAATTGACGAGCTCCAGCTTTCATTTCAGGAAGCACAAAAAACTATTGTCTCTCTAAGTGAGGAAAATAGGGAACTTAAGGATAAGCTTGATACTGTCAATATGAACACTAGAACATTTTCTCAGAAGGTTGAAGAATGGCTGGAAAGCACGAACAGATCAGACCTCAGCTATCAATCTTCCTTGAGTGGACATGAGAGTCATTCTAACATATTAAAGGACTTAAGGTACACAGTGGATGGTGCTTTTGGTTGTTCAACTAATTTTCTTGTGACATGTGTCCTGTTCGGTATGCTATTATAATTGGTGAAAGATCGGGGTCTTTCACTGTGGTCTACTTCTAACTCTTGCATATTGTTTTGCATAATCTTCTATTTGATAGTGTTGTTGAGTGTAATTGCCCCTTTCTCTTCTTCAGGGGAGTAAAATTAAATAGGGTGTCTTGATACTTTCTTCTATTTTCTTAAACTGGAAAAAAAAACAGTAAGAGATGCAGAGGTTATTGTTCTTTCAAAGTAATAACAACATTAATATATTATAAGCATGAGTTTATGTATGATTTTGTAAATGTCAGACTCATTAGATGTACTTAATTGTTCCTTTTGCTTATGTCAGTAAGTATGTTTCAAGATAGATGCTAGATTCTTTTGGCCAGAAAGAAAGACGATAGACTCTGAAAATTGAAAAAAATGAGCTATTTCTCCTGTATTTTGTTAGTTAATTTATATGTTGTGATTGGCTTCTAATTGTGTGATTATAGTCCTCAATCTCATCTATTACATGTAATATTCCTTGACCAAGCACACCAGAAGAAATTATCATGTCTTTTTGGATACTAATGCATGGCTGCATAGAGGAAAAGTTTTGATCATGCTATCTTTAACTAATAGTCAGTATAATGTTCTACTGTATTTCCCAAGTGCTTCTGGAGAAGTATTGGGTCCACTCCTCAGAAGACTCGCAAGGGCTTTGCATACAGATGAAGACATAAAAGAGGAGATGAAGAGTATGTCGTGTCAGATGCTAGAGTATGAAATTCTTGTGGAGAAACTTAAGGTTTGTCTATCTATCTAAGGATTTTAAAAAAAATCTTTAAGCAGTCTATCTCTTTTTCTTAAATAGAAAAGTGCATTTCCTTTAACGTTTTTTTTTAAATGAAAATCTTAGTTAAAGTCAATTGAGTTTGGAGATTCATATAGTGATTTCAACTTCCTTTATTAGGAAGAATTAAAAGAAGAAAAGTTGAAGGCCAAGGAAGACGCGGAGGAACTAGCTCAGGAAATGGCAGAGCTGAGATATCAAATTACAGGTTTGTTAGAAGAAGAATGTAAGCGCCGTGCTCGCATTGAACAGGCTTCTTTGCAAAGAATCACTGAATTAGAAGCTCAGGTACTAATATAGAAATGAGCACTTTATCTGTTTCTTATGTGTTTTAGAAGCTAATGAAATCAAAGTTTGATATCACATTAGCCTTTTTTTTCTTTTTTAATCAAGCTTCAAAGAGAGAAGAGAAAACCTTTATTTGCTGTCAGCCATCTCCCTGAAATGTAGAAATTGGGATTGTTCAGATTCAGAGCTCTTCTATTTATCAGTAGAAATTGTCTTGCAGGTTTGCATCTATATACATCTTTTGAACCTCTTTAAACATTCACAAACTTGTATTACTTTTATTTCTTAGGCTGCTGATAAAATTGTTTTATTTTGGATAGATGAACAGAGATATCTTGAATGCTTCTTCTCAAGCATTGGTCTCCCATAGATTCATTTGAAGCCCAAAATAATGAAGCGGATGCCTCGTGCCAAAAGTGAGCTTACTTTCTTTTATTTTTCTTTTTCCTTTCTTTCATTTTTTTTAATTATTATTGATAATGACTGTAAGCATATGCCCTTTTTTTCTGGGTGGGGGTATACAGTTAGCCAATCATGTAGGGATTGATCATATTATGACATGTCGTAATCCTTCTTTCCAATGTAAAATATTGCATTTCACATTATTTTACCAATTCAGTGCATGCAGCATACTAATTGTCTATTGATTTTGATGGTCGAAAATGAATCATGTGATAAAACTTGGAGTAAAGTTCAAAACTGAAAAGTGATGGTTGAAAATGAATCATATTATGGCACACGATTCTTGAGATAACCTGTGTACATACTCTACGTGTGTGGATTTAGTCTAAGTTGTTGTATGAAGTATGAACACTATTTACGAAAAAAAGAAGTATGAACACTGTATTATACAAGAAATTTATTTAAACATCAATTTTTCTTTATTTCACAAAGGTGGTATTTAAGGTGTTTTATTACTAAAGTTATGATAAATTAAAAATTAATTACAATGCTGAGTTGTAAAAGAATATTTATTGTGTTATGGATAAATAACTTAATAAGTAATAACACATAAAAATCATACTAAAGCTTTTACCATCTGAAAAATAATAATAAAAAAAGACATTCATCCAATCTTCCCATCTTTCTTGTCTTACTAAATCCATTGAAAATTCTCAGACTGGCTACCAAATTTCCTTCAAGTCTTCAAACATACCAAGATGACTTAAAGACTAAGATATAGATACCCTGTTAAGAAGGAAATGATCAGCCTGTGATTTATTTGATAAAGTTTTTGGTATTATTATTATTATTATTTTCCACTTTTAGCAATCCTTCATTCCTTTGATAATATTTTGGATCAACTTGGCACTATCATGAGATGAGCTGATTGAAACGACCGCCGTTTCCTTTATTATTCTAATGCAAAATTCCCCCTTTTATATATTTATGTCTAATGTGTTACCACTGTTTCTTATGACAAAAAATAAAAGCACATTTCCAATTATTTTCTAAAATACACTGTTGTGTTTGGTGGCATCTTCCGGGATGCATAAATCGATCATCCAACGATCATGCAATAAAAAAGTCATGGCCTGCAACATCTTTTAACGGTTCAGAATGTCAATGTTTCAATGAGAGAGTAGGATTAGAAAGAAAAGGTAAATGGCCATGTCCATGCTTGATTTATTCAAGTTTCATACCATAACCACGCCTTGACGAATAATAAAAGTAACCAAAACGACGCCAAATTACAATTTTTTTTTTCAAAATAACATATATGGTCAAAAACTCAAATTGGTCCTAAATGTATGGGGTAGATTTAATATTAGTCCTAAATGTTTCATTTGTTTTAGATTGGTCCTATGTACTTTTATAATTTTTCAAATTGATCTCAAACTCCCTTTGAGGGCGCAATTTGATATTATTTACTAATGGTCTCAATTGAGCCAAAAAAAGAAAAACTCTTCAATACTTAACACATAGTTTTAAACTTATTGCATTCGGACTTAAAATAAGAGAAATATGACCGGCTTTGCTTGTTTGATTGTGAAATGAGCGATCCATTTCTAAGATTCAATTTTGACCTTATTTGTTGACAACTCTAACTAAAAAAAAGTACTCATCAAAAGCATTCTGCATGGATTCGTCATAGTTGAATTTGAAACGGAAGATATAAAATTACTTTAGAGCTAATTTGAGAAATTATGAAAATATACCGTACAAATCTAAAACAAATAAAACATTTAAGACCAATTTAAAATTTACCTCATACATTTGGAACTAATTTTTGACCCATATATATTCTCCTTTCCTTTACTCGTTTTCCTTTTCTGGTTTCGTTTCAGTTTCCTACCCTCTGACCTTTCTTGACGTAATTCAATTGAAACAGTCGCTATAATTTTTCCCCAGTTCCTATATATTCCCTCTGGAACTCGAAGTCTTCTAATTTGCCGTGTATTCAGTTTAACTCAAAGTTCATACCAGTCTTTCTGCACATTCGTCGGATTTCTCTCAGGTACTTCATTGGCTTTCTCCAACTATCTTTGATTTTGAGGATTCTGAAACTATTTTTCCGTTACCTCTCGATGGAAAAAAGCACAAGTAGGTCATGTGCATAGTAAAAAACACGAAATACACCATCCTAAATTTAAATTTCATGATTTAGCTTCCAAAAAACATGATTCAGTATGTACTTGAAGGGAGGATTTCGTGTTTTTTTAGGCTGAATCGTGAAATATAAGTTTAGGAGGGTGGATTTCGTGTTTGACTATGCACGTAACCTGCACAAACTTTTTTTTTGTCAAAAGGTAACGGAAAAAAAGTTTTGAATATCAAAGTGCTAACGACAAATAGAACAACTACTAAAATGTCACTTTCGAAAGAACAAGGTACCAAAGTAGAACCGGTCAATATCACAGGATACCAAAGTGTAGTTTATTCTAATAAATAACAACAATTCTATCAAACTTCTCCCTCAAGTAATCACTAATAACATAAGTTGGGGCGTCTTTTGGCCTAATAAAAGTAAAGGATTCATATTTTGTGGGATGTTCTTTCTGCCTTTTTGGTCTACATCAACAGTGTCTAAACAATTCTTGCTTGTCTTTGCAGGGAGAAATTGCTCACTTTTCACCTTATTTAGGATCATTGTTTCTTGCTTGATTCTTTAAGAAGGAAACAAGAGTGTCTGGTGATTTGAAGAGAGAAAATGTTTAATTTTAAGAAATCTCCCTTGAAAGCTGCAAAATCTAGCTCTGTAGATCCTGTCTACACAGTCCATACTAAGTCAAACCCATTTGATTCTGATGATGATTTGCCAAAGAATGGCAAGGAAAAACATGATTCCTCAAGGAGGACTTCTTCAGAACCTGAACTAATTACACCACAAGTTGATACCAACCCTTTTAAGGACTATGATGTAAAAGGGAACTCTTCTTTACCATCTTCATATGCCATGGGTTTATCAGCCAGAAACAAGTATAAAAATGATTTCCGTGACTCGGGAGGAATAGAGAATCAGTCAGTACAAGAATTGGAGAGTTATGCTGTTTACAAGGCTGAAGAGACTACAAAATCAGTGAACAATTGTTTGAAGATAGCAGAGAACATTAGGGAGGATGCTACCAAGACTTTAGAAAACCTGCATCAACAGGGCGAGCAAATTACCAACACTCACTATGTTGCTACTTACATTGATCAGGATCTAAGCCGGGTATATATCACTACTACTAATATTTAGTCCCTAAATTATATGAGCATTGTCATTTTAGTCTTTGGTTTTTGAAATACTTTAGTTCTCGAAAATTTATGACTCGTTGCAAATTAGTCATTCTATGAACACTTTACTGACTACTGTTATACAACTCAGTCCCTGGAGTGATCCAATTGCAACAAGTCATAATTTTCAAGAACTAATCTAGTAGTTTACTCCAATAGTTATTTAATGCTTTTCCTCTAGTGTTATTTCAGTATGAGTGGCTTCTTGGTGTCTTATTATAATTACATTTATGAAAACATACTGTTGCATGCTTCAAATGGTATTCTGTAGTAAGTAGTAATTAACCTCATTAAATTATGGCTGTCTTATTGATTCTTACAGGGAGAAAAGCTTTTGGGACAGCTTGGTGGCATGTTCTCTAGGACTTGGAAACCAAAGAAGCATGGCAAAATTACTGGCCCTGTTACTGTTAAAGGTTTTATTCTCTTCCCCTCTATTTTTTTTCCTCTCTCTCTCTAGTCAGATAAATGGGATGTACTGTAACAAATAAAAATGCATGATTTACTTCATGATTCAGATGATGTGGTCAGAAGAAAGGGCAGCGACTTAGAGCAGAGAGAGAAATTGGGACTGAATTCTGCACCAAGAGGGCAGTCAAAGCCACAAAAACCTCTTTCTGAACCGACAAATGCATTTGAAAAAGTTGAGGTTCGTCTCTTTTTGTTGAACAACCCGTTATCTTATCTGGCTGCTCTTGATGTGCTATATGCTCTAGCAAAACAATGGTTTGCTGGATTCTTAACTATGTATAGCTTTTAACTGTCATGCTGGTTGGATCACTAGTTCAGAACATGCCAGTTTCTGTGTATATTTAGATCAAAGGGTCATTTTGGTCCTAAATGTATGCCCTAATGTTCATTTTGGTCCTTTATGTTTCAAAATGTTGAAATTGGTCCTAAATGTTGGCAAAATTTTTCATTTTGGCCCCAAACTATTGAATTTGGTCATATTTCTCTCGTTTCTCGTTTCAAGTTACTTGTTAAGAGGAACTCGCAGATCTGAATTTGTCACATTCGAATTTGAAACGAGAGAGATATGATCAAATTTGCTTGTTTAACCAAATGAGCAATCTACTTTTAAGACCAATTTAACCTTGTTTTTTCTGACAGTCTCAACTAGATAGAGAAAATACTTTTTAAGAACATTACGTAACTCTAAACTTGTCACGTTTGAACTTGAAACGAGTCATATTTAATAGTTTACGACCAAAATGAAACATTTTACCACATATAAGACTAATTTGAACATTTTGAAATATAATGGACCAAAATGAACATTACGACATACATTTAGGATTTTTTACTATTAGGGCATTTTGAATTATCATATAATTAATGTTGGATTTTTTACTATTACTAAACAGGTTGAAAAGGAGAAGCAAGACGATGGGTTGTCAAATTTAAGTGATGTGTTGGGAGAGCTAAAAGAACAGGCTCTTGCCATGAGATATGAACTCGAGGGGTTAGTTAATTTGATTATTACATTGCATGTTCATCTAACAAAGCATCATCTATCCTTTCCACTGGCTTATATATATATATATGTCTTCATTGGTATTTTTATTGCAGGCAAATTATAGGTCTAGATCCTATGCTCGATGACATAGATGTGCTAAATGGTCGCGTGGAAGGTGCTAACCAACGTACTCGTCAATTGCTTGGAAAATAGACCGTGCAAGTGTATTGTACATAAGAACCATTTTCAACCTCTTAATATTGTACCCTCATCTCTACTTTTGATTTTTGTTTTTGTTTCTACACAGTGATGGATCTTGGTTAATACAAATTCTTCATACATATGATTGGAAATAAACTCTAGATGTAATTTTTTGTCAATCATTTTTATCATTTTGGAATATAGACATGACAAAACTATTAATTTTGTTCCCAAACTTTATAGAAGCGGTCAATTTTGTCTCAATTTGTTTTGCAATCAATTTTGTCCCCAACGTTTCATATTTTGGTTAACTTTATCTTTTACTCTTACTTTATCAACTATTAACAACAAAATCTATATGGCTAATGATATATAATGTAAAATTAATAGAAAAAAAAAACTCAAATCCTAATATAGATTGTAAAACAAAATGCAGTTTATCGTTAATTTATTGAAAGAAGTTAGTCAAAGAATAAAATTGACTAAAATGTAAAATATTGAGGACGAAATTAACCGCTAAAAAAAATTAAGGATGAAGTTGATGGTTGATATAAAGTTTGGAGACAAAATTTTAGTAATTTTACCTAGAATATAATAAAAATGACAATATCTATTCTAAAAATAACAATATTCGATCATCCAATAATCATGCAATAATAATTAATAAGTCAATGGCCTGCAACATCTTTTAACGGTTCAGAATGTTTCAATGAGAGTAGGATTAGAAAGGAAAAAAAAAAGTGTAATAAGATTGGGAGAGGAAGGGGAAAAATCATTTAAGACAAAGATCAATTTCATATGAGGCCGAAAAAAGGGATCAATTTTATAGAGAGTTAAAGATTTATAATTATTTCAGGCAAAAAAAAAGATTTATATTTATAATTTTATTTTAAAGTAAACATAAAATAATTTTTTTATTGATTATATACATATCTATAGAAATGTTAATATCAATGTCTATATTTGTGCTAAATTATAATATACTAGAATTTATCCCCTGCAATGCACGGGGTATATTTAGAGAAAATTTATTATTTAGGATACAATAAAAATAAAAATATCTATCTTAAAATAGTTTAATTCTTTGCACTTTTAAAATTTAAAAGCTAAAATGCACTTTTGGTCTCATAACTTTGGCAAAGGTTTCAATTTGGTCCCATAACTTTTTTTGTTGCAATTTTGGTCCCATAACTTTGGCAATGGTCTCAATTTGGTCCAATAACTTTTTTTGTTGCAATTTTGGTCCCATAACTTCTGAAAACATCTCACCATTGGTCCCAAGCTGATTACCATTCATCCCATAACTTCACTCATATTTGCCACGTCATCATCCAACTCAATATGTCAGATCATCTTTAACAGCAGATAATGGATGCAAATTAACTTGAGACCAACGGTAGGACGTTTTCAAAAGTTATGGGACCAAAATTACAACAAAAAAAGTTATGAAACCAAATTGAGACTTTTGCCAAAGTTATGGGACCAAAATTTTAACAAAAAAAATTATGGGACCAAATTGAAACCATTGCCAAAGTTATGAGACCAAAAGCGCTCTTTAGCCAAATTTAAAAATAAACGGATATTCAAATTCACTAATTAATAATTATGCTACATGATTCAATTGTTAATGATTCAAATCATTAAAAATCTTAATCACTAATATTTTTTCCATTAAAGAATGGAACTGTCAAAGACCCAAAGTCAGAAGGATTTAAGGATTTTGGACTGAATCAAATTACTCCAACTTGGCTGATCTCAAAAGGTAAAATGGTCATCTGATGTCCATGCTTGATTTATTCAAATTTCATTCCAAAACGACGCCTTGACGAAAAAATAAACGAAACAGAAAGTCCTAAACGACGCCAAATCACAATTCTTGTTTCTTCAAAAAATATTTTATATATATATATTTCCTTCTTTTCTGGTTTCGTTGCTGTTTCCTACCCTCTCCGACCTTTCTTGACGTAATTCAATTGAAACGGTCGCTATAATTTTTCCCCAATTTCTATATCTTCCCTCTCTGGAACTCGAAGTCTTCTAATTTGCCGTGTATTCACTTTAACTCGGAGTTCATACCAGTCTTTCTGCGCATTCGTTGGATTTCTCTCAGGTACTTCATCGGCTTTGTCCAACTATCTTTAATTTTGAGGATTCTGTTGCAGTGTGAAGCCCATAATCTATCTGAGTTTTTAGGGTTTTTTTCCCCCAATATTTTGTTGGGGTTTCGCTGTTTCTTGTGATAATCTAATTAGTCAACTTTGATTCCATTGTCTGTATTGGAATCTAAGTTGCGTTTGAGGATTTTGCTTTTCTTCTTTCCGATATGATTGTTCTGTTTGCGTCTCTAAGGATTTGTTTTCTTTCATCTTCTGAGTAACCAAACGGACCACGTCGTGTGTTGATTTCTTTCTAATTCTTTGTCAGAGTTTATGAAATTCATGGTTTTTTTTTTTCATGCCTGTTTCTTTTGTTGTACCTTGAGACTATATTCATGATATTTTTCCCTATCATTCTAATGTTTGGTGATTACTGATTAGCGGTTCCCTTCTAGCATTTGTTTTACAATTAGTTTGTCTTTTAGATTTTTAAATAACGACAATTTTATCAAGCTTCTCCCTCAAGTAATAACATAAGTTGGGGCGTCTTTTGGCCTAAGAAAAGTAAAGGATTCATATATTGTGGGATGTTCTTTCGCCTTTGTGGTCTACATCAAATTTGTCTGAATTGTTCTTGCTTGCCTTTGCAGGGAGAAATTGCTCACTTTTCACCTTATTTAGGATCACTTTTTCTTGCTTGATTCTTTACCAGCTTACATTCGTCAACCTCTGACCAAATTCTGCTAGAGTGTCTGGTGACTTGAAGAGAGAGAGAGAATGTTTGGTTTTAAGAAATCTCCCTTGAAAGCTGCAAAGTCTAGCTCTGTAGATCCTGTCTACACCGTCCATTCTAAGTCAAACCCATTTGATTCTGATGACGATTTGCCAAAGAATGACAAGAAAAAACATGATTCCTCAAGGAGGACTTCTTCAGAACCTGCACTAATTACGCCACAAGTTGATACCAACCCTTTTGAGGACTACGATGTAAAAGGGAACTCTTCTTTACCATCTTCCTATGCTCTGGGATCATCAGCCCGAAACAAGTATAAGAATGATTTCCGCGACTCGGGAGGAATAGAGAATCAGTCGGTACAAGAATTGGAGAGTTATGCTGTTTACAAGTCTGAAGAGACTACAAAATCAGTGAACAATTGTTTGAAGATAGCAGAGGACATTAGGGAGGATGCTACCAAGACTTTAGTCACACTGCATCAACAGGGCGAGCAAATTACCAGAACTCACTATGTTGCTACTGACATTGATCAGGATCTAAGCCGGGTATATATCTCTATTAATCTTGTTTCTCTAGAGTTATTTAATACTTTTGCTTCAGTGTTGCTGCAGTATGAGTGGCCTCTCGGTGTCCCATCAAATTCATGAAAGAGTAAAATTATATTTTAGTCCTCAACAGAGATAGAGACAGTGATTTTCAATTTAGTTTTTCAAATATTATTACTGTTGATTTAGTCTCACAGATAAAACTCTTTAAAATGTTACCCTTATTCCCAAATTTATTTTTTAATGTTACTAAATTAACATAATATCACTCTCATACTTAAATTTCTATGTAACTAAAAAATTTTAAAAGTTAATACTATCTTAATTGAACCATCAAATTATAAATAAAATTTGAGTAAATAAATTTGAGTTTAAGGATGACATTGCAAGATATGTCATCTTTGAGTGGACTAATATGACGGTAATGATATTTGAAGGATTAAATTGTAAGTCACCTTATCTATCGGGGACTAAAATATAGTTTTTCTCTTCATCAAAACATATTGTTGCATGCTTTGTAGTTAGTAGTAGCCTCACTGAATCAATATGTTGTCTGTCTTATTGGTGCTTACAGGGAGAAAAGCTTTTGGGAAGCCTTGGTGGCATGTTCTCTAAGACATGGAAACCAAAGAAGACCCGCCAAATTTCTGGCCCTGTTGCTTTTAAAGGTTTTAGTCTTTTCCCCACTATTTGCTCTCTCTCTCTCTCTCTACTCAGATAAATGGGATGTACTGTAATAAGTAACAATGCATGATTTGCTTCATAATGCAGATGATCCAGTGAGAAGAAAGGGCAACCACTTGGAGCAGAGGGAGAAATTGGGATTAAATTCTGCACCAAGAGGGCAGCCAAAGTCACGGACACCTCCTCCCGAACCAACAAATGCATATGAAAAAGTTGAGGTTCGTATCTTTTTGTGTGAACAACCCATTATCTGGCTGCTCTTGATGTGCTATATATCTTGCTCTAGCAAAACAATGGTTATCTGGATTCTTAACTATATATATAGCTCTTAGCTGTCACGCTGGATCACTAGTTCAGAGCAAGCCAGTTTTTGTGTATATATTTGTGTACTTAATGTTGAATTGGTTACTGTTAATAAACAGGTTGAAAAAGGGAAGCAAGACGATGGATTGTCAAATTTAAGTGATATATTGGGAGAGCTGAAAGAAATGGCTCTTGACATGGGATATGAAATCGAGAGGTTAGTTAATTTGATTACATTGCATGTTCATCTAACAAAGAATCAACCTTTCCACTGGCTAATTAATGTTTTGGTGATTTTATTGCAGGCAAAATAAAGCTCTTGACCCTATGCTCAATGATGTAGAGGAGTTGAATTACCGAATGAAAGGTGCTAACCAACGTGGTCGTCGGTTGCTTGGAAAATAATGAGTGCAAGTGTACTATTACTACTATACATAATATCCATTTTCAACCTCTTAGTATTGTCTAGTGTCTATGTCTACCCTGTAACCAGTATGCTCCTCTCTACTTTTAATTTTTGTTTTTTTTTTTGTTGTTGTTGTTAACACAGTGATGGATCTGGGTTAATACAAATTCTTCATACATATATGATCTTAGTTTAATGTGCAGCATTCTAGTATTGGTTACTTTGCGCATCCGTTTCTAGAACTTTTAAGTAAATAAATTTTATCATTTCACAAAGCAGAATAATCATATATCAACTATCAACCGAGATATTTCTAAAATTGTATTGTTTATTCATTTGTATTTATTTTTTGGGTTAGAGTATAATGTAAAGTTTGATTCTTGACATGAGATGCAAAGGGTCATGAACCAATAAAATAATGACACGTGGAAGAGTTAGTTGTATGGAAGTAGTGGTGTGACTCCGTACACAACTGTGATTGGTTAAAAATTTTATTATTTTTCAGCATTAAATTACATCAATGATTATAATTATGACACATCAGCATTTGCATCCCATGTCAAAAATCAAACTTTACATCTTAGATTAACCCTTATTTTTTTCACGTAACTATAATGTTAGATGGAAGAATTTAATTATGTTCCAAACGGAGAGTCTTTAGTTTAATTGTGTACACACGCAAGTATTTGTCTCACTTTAATTTTTAACACATGGTTTCCCTGCATTTATCCCTGGTAAGAAGTTATATTTTTAACATTGGCAATGCACATTAAAAACTAAGCACATGATATTTTTTAACTTAGAGATAACATTTTTTTTAATTAAAATTGTAGCAATTCTATTTTGGTATAGAAAAGAACACATTTAAACTTCAGAGAGCACACTCATTGAAAACAAAAATAAAATTTTAAACATTTTATGATACAATCGGAAAGATTTTACTTTCGTATGGAATAAGTGATATATTCTTGAATGATTAATAATTATTTGAAGTATTTCTATTGGCCAAAAAAAATTACTTTTTTTTCAAACATAACAAATCAGCTATTATATTGAAGATATATTATCAATATATTACTAGGAGGCTTTTATGGTATTGTTATCAATTACGGCCCAGTTCGTATGTTCGTTTGCATTTATTTTTTATCAAATTATAATCTTGATTTTTTTATAATCAAACACACCCAATTATATTTATACCCCTATATATACTTATACTCTAATACATTCAATCACACATCACAAGGCTAAAATAGTAATTTACCTGAAATGGTCGATTGATTCTGTCAACGGTGGACCGAATATCGACCTGAGAATGATATCAGGTCCGATGTTCGGTCCACCGATTCAAAAAATGGTCGACCGAATGAATGCTATCAAGCCCGACGTTCGGTCCACCGATGCAAAAAATAGTCGACCGAATACCTGAAATGAGCCGCATTGAAATTTTTTTTCGGGTCCGGAGTGCTTTTTTATATTCTCTCTCATCTTGTGCCAAATGGTGGACTATTTTTTTGATAGTCCACCGAATGTCGGGGCCTGATTACTACACTTTAGTCCTTTTGGTCCACCATTTCGGAGGCAAAAATAGAACGGTCGACCAAACGAAATAAACACCTCACAAGTTGCCTATGATTATAATCATATTTTCATGATTCTCAAGGCAAATAGTGATAAAATCTGATTTTTTTAAAAACAACAATTACATCCAAACACACTTCTTCCATTTCTACCCCTATACAATTTATCAATTTTCTTACCCTTCTATCTACCAACCACGATCATTACATACCCATTTCAGGGTCTGTTTGGCAGCCCCAAAATCCAAATCCAATCCTAATCCAATCTCATCTCATTCTAGGATTGGATGAACAGTACTGGATTTGGTTTTTATTGAACCCTCCATCTCATCTCATCTCATCTCATCTCATCCAAATCATCATCCCATCCAATTTTCTCTTACATTTACTCATCTACCCCTATTCATATACCTATATTTACCTACACTTCAATAAAATAATAAAATATGCGGAAGGGCAATTTGGAAATTTCCTGGTGGCATTTTCGTAATTCCTAATCACTGATTGTCTTTTAGTTTATTTCAAAAAAAAAAAACTCTCTCTCTCTCTCGTCATCACTGCCATTCCCACCGGAGCAGGTCCCAGCGTCCGAGTTTCCGCCCCCGCCGGCGGCGTCCTCGGCGGTTCTGGAGTACCAAAATCATTCCTTTGAGTTCCACCTACGACCATCAATTTCCTCGCAGCAAATCAATGTCGAGCTTGGATTTACGAAATCCTCCACACCAACAGTACCACCCCCTATTCTTATCCGACACTCCAATTCAACCGCCGATAACGACGACGACGGAAAAGAGGCAGCAGAAGAGCGCGACGTCGTCGTCTCAGCAGGAAGAGGATCAACAACCTCAAGCGACGAAGCCAGATTCGCACTGATACGCAGCGTTTCGCGAACTAGAGCGCGGGCATCAGTGGAAGAAGGGTTAGGCGAATGCTTCAGATTAATGGGAGCCATGTGAAGAGAAATGGAATGGGATGGAACCAAAATGGAAATTTTACGAATTGGGGGAAATGAGGAATCGGATTTATAGAAGAAAATGAGAAATGACTAGGGCATGAATTTCATCGAAGGCGAATTGGTGTTTTTTTCTGATTTTGAAGAGCGATCAGATTCAGAAGGAGAAGGAAGGAAGAAGGGAAGGAGATGGTTTACATACGACCAGGGAACTAGGTGGAGTGAAGTGTGTACCACATCCACATGCACATTCAAAAGCACATGGATTGGTCGTTAAGCCCTGTTACCCAAATAAATTTGACGCCGGGACCTGCTCCGGTGGGAATGGAGAGAGAGAGAGAGAGAGAGAGAGGATGTCGAGGGGAGGGAGAGATTATTATTTTTTTTTGTGAAATAAACTAAAACCCCAAGTTATTTCTTATTTCTTACATTTTGGTCCTATCATAGAGAAAAAGGTCCTTGATGTAAAAAATTTAAACTTTTAGGAATTAAAAATCAATTTTGTCTTTTTTTTAACTGAAAAATGGATGGAAACGGTTAGAGGGACCAACTTTGTCAAATTTTGCATAACTGGGGGACCAATATGGAACGAAAAATAACTGAGGGACCAATTTGGAACACTGAACATAACTGAGGGACCAAAATAGGACTTTGGCCTTCAAAAAAATTAAACTTTTAGGGAATGTAACCATTTTTTCTTTTATTTAACGAAAAAATTGGATGAGGGACTAACCGTGAAATTTTTTAGAAATTTGAAGGACCAAAACAGAACTTTGAGCAAGCTTGAAGGATCAAAATAAGATTTTAGCCTAAATTTTTTATAAAGTTACTATTATACCCTCACTTATGTGGCACATAAGGGTGTTATTTGCACAAATTAAAAACTCAGGGGTGCTATTTGCACAAATTGCACAAATTTAGTAAAGGGAAAGGACTTAAACGCATAAAAGAAGACTTTTTGGGAGATTTTTGACATTTTAACTAACATTTGCCGTTAAATCCTAACAGAAAAAAACCTCAGGGTACCAAATCGCTAACGGAGCAAACCACGGGGTACCACAATGCAAAAATTTTTCTTTCAGGGTACCAAAGGGGAACCGCCCCTAACCACAGGGTACCAAATTGCAATTTACCCTTAAAAAAAACTCCCTCAAATATTATTTTGTTGCAGAAACTTTAGGATATTGAGCCTAGCCCTCAAGGTTAAGGTTGGACTTGTAAGGGAAAGGCCCAAAAATTCAAATCATACTTTTGCCACTTTGCACTTTCAGCTCATTTTTTTTTTCAAGGGAAGCCACGTGCTCGGATAGAAAGTCTACAAGAGAGGAATGCCAAGTTGAACTAAAGTGCTTAATTCCTCTTACCGTATCTTTATTCCTTTCTTAATTTTTTGTAGTTATTTTATAATATTGTTTTCACTTTTTCTTTTAGAGTAGTCTCTAACATTTGTTTTCGTCTTTTTCCTTCTAGGATATTTTTTGTTAAATTTATTTTATTATTTTACAAACATAAACACTCGATGTAGTGTTTAGCAAAAGACTGAGAATTAGTCCTAAAATATTAGCACGAGGATATAGGGATAACAGGTAAAATACTCGATGGTTTTGTTATTATTTGTATACGTATATGTTCATCCTAATCAATATTTATATCTTATCCGTATCCGATAAATTAATATTTGTATCTATACCATATCCGATATCCATTATCTGATGAGTAACTGAAATATCCGAAAAAAATATGCATATGGGTAGGATATCCTATTTTATAAATTGGATATATCGGGTACCCGATATCCCGTATCCATCAACAAAAATAAATAAATGAAATTATTATCGATTTATATTTTAAAATTGTTTTTTAATATAAAAAATTAAATATAAAATAACAAAAAATGATTAAATAAAAATATATACAAAAATAAATAATTAAATTTAATAATTATATATGAAATATTAAATTGAATGTTAAATATAAAAATTAAATAAGTAACAAGGTATCGGATACCGGTACCCTAACTACCCGTTCATTTCGGAGGGATATAGGGTATTTAAGGGCAATATCCGTATCCGCCTAATATCCGAAAAATATTCAATTTTCACTACCGGTACCCTATCCAATATTCGGTATCCGACGAATACTGGATAATTTTTTCGAACAGATATGAACTGGTACCCTGAATATCCAAAGAAATTGTCATCCCTATGAGGACAAGTGAAGAAAAATAATAATTGACGAATATTTTGAGGGGAAATTAAGTCTTTAACCTGAATATTATATTTTTTAACATTATTTTCCGGTTTTAGGGAACTAATCTAAATATTTTAAAAGCTAAAGTACACATTTTGTACCATATCTTTTGCTCAGTTCCCAATTTGGTCCTATATATTTTTTTGTTCCAATTTTAGTCCTATATATTTGCAAAAGGTCCCAATTTTAATCCCATATCATTTTTTGTCCTATATATTTGACTCAAGTTGCATAATTAGTGTCATGTCTTTGCACATGGATCAACCATTAGTTGATCTATTTTTAAAAATATGGGACCACTTCTAAACCTGAATCAAAGATATAGGACCAGTTGTGCAATTAATCCAAAGATATAGGGCCAAATATGAAAAAAAAAAAAAAAGATATGCGACCAAATTGAGACTTAACCCAAATATATGAGACCAAAAGTGCAACAAAAAAAATGAGACCAAATTGGGAAATGAACAAAAAATATGGGAACAAATTTGCACTTTAGCCGATTTTAAATTATACCTAAAATATTATTAGGAATTATCCCTAAAATTATTATTTTTAAGAGATCAAAGAGATAACCTAAATACCTAATAATCTCAATGATGATATGTTTAATCTCATTCTGAAGTCCTCCAATTTAAAAAAAATTAAGAGAATCAAATCTTCGTTTAAAATTTAAATTTGAGGATTTTGAAAAGATTTAATTTGTGCAAAATCCCACTCGCAAATCGAATTTTGAAAATACTCTCTCAGTCACGTCTCCAAATCGAATGGAAAAGAAGATAATGAAAAGTATTTTTTTAAAAAAAAAAAAATTCCCGTCACAAGGATTTCAGAATATTGGGCCTAACCCTCATGGTTACAAGGTTGGATTTGTAAGGTAATGGCCCAAATTCAAATCATGCTTTGGACAATTTGAAAGTGTACTGATTTGATGTGAATCACGTAGCAACGATGATGAAATGAAAAATCAAAATATCCATATTTACCTAGAAACGAAGGAGAAAATAGACTTCATAAATTACTGAAAAAAAAAAAGTGATGGAATGCACATAATGAAGAAGAGGTGAATTGTGTACATATGAAACAAGAAAAAGATGAATTTCAAAGACAATAAAGATGAACAGTATGTGATTTGTAATTTGTAAATCTAAAGAAAGAAAAGAGAGAGTGATAAAATGTGGAGTAACAAAATAATAAATCGAAAATGAAAGAGAAAGAAAGAAGTAGAGCCGTCAAAATAAGCCAATTTCGGTGGCTTGGCTCGTTTAGCTCGCCAATTTGGTGAGCTGGGTTGAAAAAATTTGGCTCACAAAAAATTATAGTTCGAATGGGCTGGCTCACTTAACTCGCGGCTTGTGGTGGGCTGGCTCGAGTGAGTTGGTGAGCCAACCCACCTTATTTAAAAAAGAACAAAAAATATGAACAACTTAAAATTTGATACCCAAAAACTAAAATATCTAAGTCACAAAATGCAATTTATTGTTGAATTTAAGTTTCTTATGTATGAAAAATATTTTTAATTTAAATAAAAATGAAAAAAAATTTGGTTGGTCGGTTATTTGAGCCAACCTAGCTCACCAAGTTGGTGAGGCAGGTTGGCAAAACCTGACTTGTTTGGGGGTTTTGGTTGGCGTGAGCCGCGGCTCGTGGCGAGCCAGCTCGAGTGAGACGAGTTGGCTCACTTTGACACCTCTAGGAGGAAGAGATAAGTTCATACGCCTCTTACTATTCCCTCTGGTTCACAATATCTATCATAGCTTTGGAAATTTATATGTTTCAAAATATCTGATGTTTTACAAAATCAAGAAAGCATTAACTATTTTTTTACAATTTTATCCCTACATATTCTCTCTTAATAATAAATATCCTTTGAAAATAGGAAATAATAAATAAAGGTAATATAGTCTTTTTATCTTAAATTTTTATAAGTTTAACGTGAACTAATCATTTTCTTGGTCTGTGTGCACCCATTAAATTACAGTAGAAATTGTAAACCAGAGGGAGTACTTGGACTAAAAAACGACTTCAAGTTTCTTAGTTTGCTTATTGATTTCCCTCTCTCTCTCTTCTATGCTCTTAACTATGAGTGGCTAGATTTCTTGTTTTCTCTAGAGTTGTGAACTACTTGATGATGATATGATAGTATTTATGTTTTGATGATTATTTTGGTTCTTTATGTTCTTAAATTCAATTATTCTGTTTTAATTGTTCGATCTTGATTAGCTACCAAGGTACTAGGAAATCTTAATATGTGCTCTAACCAAGACTATGACGATAGGCCATAGTTTAATTGCTCTTAGCTACTGATTTATTGCATAGACGCTTTGTTAGTGTTTGTTAGTAGGATGGAAGTATCTTCTAGGCTAAGAGAACTCTCTAACGAACTTGAACTTAAAGCATTAAAGTAATTTTAATCCCCATAGGAATATAGGTGGCTTAATTATATTTAATAGACTTATTTGACATCGAAAGGTGCTTTAGGTATTATAGTGTTCAGAGTTAGTTTAAGTCATAATGTTTCCAATAATCATCAACTAAATTATTTAATTGAATCAAGTAGGAATCAAATCTAGGGAAGTCCTTCGTGAATCATTCGTGTTTACTTTGTTTCTATTGTTTTATTTTATTATTATTTGTCTTTCAATCTCACTCGCTTTGTTAGCTCAAATTAATCAAACTGATACAACGATGTACTTATAATAATATTCTTCCTTTAAACTCCCAGTGGAACGATACCTAATACTCAAGTTTATATACTATTTTCGGTAGTGTATACTTTCACTAAGAATTCATAAATTTATAACTTTTTATTTTTCTTATCAAATAAAATCCCCAACAAGTTTTTGGCGTCGTTGCCAGGGAGTTTTAAATTGCAAATATTATTTTAACATAGTGGCGTATTTTGTAGATTCAGACTGAGCTTGTTTTTATTTTTTATTTTTCTTTATTTCTTTGCTTAACGTGGTTTAGCTTAGTGTGTTGATTTGCAAACATGGATTGTTGGCAAGTCCCTACCCATGAAGAGCAATGCCGAACAAACTATCGTAACAATAATAATTGTTATGCAAGGACCACACCAATGGATAACAAGCCACACTATAACTGCGCCTCTCACATCCAAAATTGGAATCACCATCCGCATTGTAGGAGTCACAACCAGGGAGTATCATATTCATCTTTTTCTTCATTTAATCAAAAATTTTCTAATGAATATGAGTCTCTTTGTTTTAATAATATTTTTTTTCCATAATTATGAAAGTGCTCCAACGTTTTTTCTCCACAACATCAACAGTTAACTCTTGATGAGATTAATGCATCATCTATACATAATATTGAAGAGTTACCAAAGGCATGGGAAAGCACTCCTCCACCTCCTTTAGAGACGTGGCCACCTCTAGAAGAGATCAGCTTAGAAGAAATAGAAGTATATTATACACAAAAGACGGAGGAGAATGTAAAAGAATTAGGTGAAACAGATGCAAACCCTAAACAAAAAGAGAAGAGCTTAGAAGAGAAAATAGCCTCTTTCGCACTAGTGATAGAGGAATCTACAAAACGAACTGCAGTAGTTGTGAAACAAACTACAACAGTTGTTCAACAAACTGAGGCATCAGTGTAAGCAAGAGAGGATTATGTCAAGGACATGATAAGTGTGATTCAAGAAGAATCCAATGACAAAAACCACATACAAGAGGAGACACATCAAGATGTACAAGAAGAGGAGGAGTATTTTGGGGAATATGATGTAATAATTATCAACAATACTCCTCCAACACCAACTCAACATACCTTTGGTGAACGATTTGAAGTGGTGATTGTGCAAGAAGAGGGTGACCTAATCGTGGCTGTGGAGCAATCTCATGAGCTCGTTGATCCAATAAAACCTGATCTTGTGGAAAATGTGAAAATTGGCAAGACATATTATGACATCTATAAGATGTTTTCCGTTAATGTTTCCAGGTTTAATAAACCAAGTTCCAGAAAATTTTGTTGGAACTTGAGGGAGAAGATCTTTCCTCGAACTACCAAGGAAAAGTTCTTCAAAATATTTCCTTATTATCCTCCTTGAGAGGGGATAAATAAAGTCTTGCTCAAGACTCTAAAGAGAGAAGACTCTAAAGAGAGCACTTTGGGAGGCCTAATGGGGCCTCCATCTCCATTCCCTTTCCCCTTTCATTTTATTTTTTTTATTGTTTATTTGTCGTAATTAAGTTTGGGTATTTTTGTGTTTTGTTTTATTGTCTTAGGTTGCAAGGATCTTGGACATATCTTCAAACGAAATTCAGAGATCTCAATAATAGAGACATAAAGGGAGGATTGATTTATAATTCTATTGCAATATATTTTCAATCATCATGAAATGGATTTTGTCTCTTCGATTTGGAAAAAGAGAGAAAAGGAAATTATTTTGGGATCAATTTTCATCACATTAAATTCTGGATTTGATCCTAATCAATTCTAAATTTCAGATTGGGTGATTTCATTAATTCTTCCTTTCAATTATAATTAAATTTGATCCCGATTTATTCTCTTTTCACCTATAAATAGAGGACATCTTTGTAAGAAAACAGACAACTTTCGGAAGAGCGGAAGAGAGGGGAAAATCATATTATAGAGAGATGAAATTAGAGCTTGCTTTCTCTAAGTTTTAGATACAAAAGTCAGCTTTCTCTGGGCTGCTTGTAGACTTTGCTCGTAGCAAAGCGTTTCATGAACATCTTCTACAAGTCCGTGAAACAATGAATGGATCATATTGGCAGCTTCGAGAACCAATCAAGAGTTGGTCCTTCCAACGTGACTGGGAAGAGATTGCATCTTTGCAAATCTCCCATATTTGAGATTTGCATGGCGGTTTTGAAGCTGAGCATGTGGTCCCCTGGGTCCTTCTTTCCAGTGTATGGTGTGAGTTTTATTGGCATTTTGAAATTCTGGTCCAGTTTTGCCGCACGTACATGCGCCACTAAAATTCCTTCTGCCAGCTCAGGAAGTGTGAATGTTTGGTTGGTTAAGGGAAATTTGTTGGCTGCATAGGGTCGTAGATGCCATGCGTCGGGTTCACTCCGCTTTGGCCTCCCTGCATCTGGGGGTAGACTCCATATCCCTGGTAGTTGTACTGAGGGACCTACCCATGTGACATGTAATATTGGCCTTGAAAGGCATAGATCCCAGGCCAGGCCTGCGGTTGGAGCATCTGTTCTATATTCTGTGTGGTTGGCTACGGTAGTAACACCGCCGGCGGGTTCGCTCTAGCGCCTTCTTGAGGCAAGATGCCATTAATCTCTTGGTTGGCTCCTTGAGGCAAGGCTCCCACATAAGCAATGTCGTTGCCATCACTTCCTTTCCTTTATCAGCCATCATGTTTTTTATTTCTTCGCAGAGTGTTGTCATTTCCAGCATCAAGGTTGCACAAAAAGATGCTAGGGTGTCTTCTTGCGTCAGCATCTGCACCCTCGATCCTTGTTCTCTAAGCAACGGATTAGGCAACATCGGTATCTCCATTGGTAGGTTTGGGAATCTAGGAGGAGGTGGGGTCAGCGTGGGTCTGGTTGAGGTTGGTTCACCAATCCTCCTATAGTCATGTTTTCTCCTTGATTCGATGCCATCGGTTCTTAACTCTGGTTCAGATTATCATTTATGTTAGTAAGAAGCATCAATTTTGAAACAAAGATTCTCTGCCCAGAAAAAGAACGTAAAGCATGAAAATGGAAATAAACATGAAGTAAAGAAAAAATTTGGAACTTCGCGAGAAACTCCCCACGAACGGCGCCAGTGATGAATCAAGTTCTTGTCGGGGGTCATTATCTGGTTCAGATGAGGTAACTCTTGGGAATGGTTACCTGCAAGGCAACGAAGAACAGGGGGTTTCCCTGTAATTCACCTCCGAAGCTTAAGTCAGATATTGGTATGAATGAGAGTTGAATAGTGAGTGAGTGAGTTTGATTGCGTACCTTTCTTGTGTGAAGGGTGTTTTGTTTTATACTACGACAGAGGGAGCCCTTTCAGGGACCGGGGGCGTTCTACCTGGGAGGGATTTCCGCTTGCTCATCAAGGATCTTTACTCTAGTGCTTTAATGGTGTGGTAATGGTTTTCTTGATCTCTTGCTCCATTGCCTTCGCCACGCTCTAATTTAGGCTTGGGCACCTTGATGGCCCCTAATGGTCAAAGGCGTCAATATGGGATGGAGGTTCTCCTTTATTCGTTGCTTTCTCCTATGGTTTTATACTTTTGGGTTGGTTATTGGGGCCCTTGTTACTTGGTTATTATGCCTATTATCATCCAACATAAGAGAAAATGTAAAAATTATTAATTAAACTCATATCATTCTGTCGGTTTCTAAATACAGGAGTTATATGTAATATACTTTTTTTGTCCTTCACTATGGTAGGTTAGTTAGATTGAACTAGTTTACTACTATGCTTTCTTCATTTCTATATATAAATCCTATTCTAAATGAATATTTATCCTTTTTCAAACACTAATAGGACTATGATAAATAATTGCATTAATAAATTATTTACACGATAGAAATATAGAATCGACTTATACATTATTAACACAAAATCATATTATTACAAAATCCATATTTTACCCATAAAATACAAATAATAAAATTTCTCATGCATATAGGAGTTTAAGCAGTTGAATATGTATATAGCTCCAAACTTTTTCAGTGTCACACCACAAATTAAATCTCTCAATCTAACTGAAGTCTTTGGAATTCGATTCGATATGTTACATATACTAAGTTATTTATCAACATATATAGATATATTTTTTTGGCTCGAAACATATAGATATGTGAAGCTAGCTTGTGTAGTAAAATCACTTATTTAGTACTCAAATATTTCTATTTAGTGATCTTCTTTCTATACGGCAGAATGTGATTCCTTAGATAAATTGAGAAGATGCAAAACTTGGCCAAATATATCATAGTAAACAATTTTGGCATTGGATTGTTGTAACTCCACGGAGATAAAGCCTTGGCCATCATAATAGAACTTCAGCCCATCACTCATGTTCTTATGGATGTCTCCTTTCCATGCCTTTGAACCACCACCACTCGTTAAGAACTGGATTTGGCTGCATCAATACTCACTCTCATCAATTATTCAACTTATGATAGAGAGAGAGAGAGAGAGAGAGAGAGAGAGAGAGAGAGAGAGAGAGAGCCAAAATGTACATTTCTAGTTTGCTAGGAAGTTTCATTTTCAGACTTCTATGGGGTATATCAAGGACAAAAGATATATATAAGGCTAAAGTGCATTTTTGGTCCCATAACTTTTGCTAAGGTCTCAATTTGGTCCCATAACTTTTTTGTTGCACTTCTGGTCCCATATCTTTTGCTTAAGTTGCAGATTTGGTCTCGTGTTACACTTTTGGTCTCATATCTTTGGGTCATGTTGCAGAATTGGTCCCATATTTTGGTCAAATTGCAGAATCGGTCTCATATATTTGGATAAGATGCAGAATTGGTCTTATATATTTGGATTAGGTGAGACTGACGGTGAAACTTTTTGCAAAATATGGGACCAATTTTGCAACCTGACCAAAAGATATGGGACCAAAAGTGATGCGAGACCAAATTTGTACCTTTTTGCAAAGATATGAGACTAAAAGTGCAACAGAAAAAGTTATAGGACCAAAATGAAACATGAGAAAAAGTTATGGGACTAAAAATACACTTTGACCTATACATAATGTACATCTCTAGTTTGCTAGGAAGTTTCATTCTCAGACTTCTATGGGGTAGGTATATCGAGGACAAAAGATATATATAATGGATATAGATCAAAGGAGTTCTCACATTGTAATAAAAAAAAAAGGAGTTCTCACATTATAATCACTTTTGGATGCTATATAATTAACTTTTTTTTATACACGATTTATTATAGCATATGTCTTTTCACGATTTGGTTTTTAATAGATTGTGACACATTTTTAAATTTAGTTATCAAAAAATAAAATTAGAAAATTAGAAATCTGAAAGATGTGATTACAATAATTTTTTATTATTATTACATAAATAAAATTAATGATGAATATATTTTTTTTAACATCAATGATTAATTATGTCAACAAAATTTAGAATTACTTAGAATTTTTATTAAATTTTAGATTATACTTTAACAAAATGACCGAATTAGTTATAATTACATCTTTTAAAAATTAAATTTTATAATTTCATCTTTTAGAAACTAAATTATAAAATCTATTATATTTCAAGGGTGATATCAAGTCATTAATTTTTTTTATAATTTTTTAAGGTAAATGAATTTTCCACCTTCAAAATTATATATTATCAAATTTTAATTACTATTAATTTAGTATATAAAATTATAGTTTAATTATTTTATTTTGTGTTTATAAAAATCTATAAAAAAAAATTGCAAAGAATCCAAACTTTTTCTTGGGTCCTGAATTTTTTTTTTGTTTTTGTCAGATTGGGTCCTGGATTGACATGTGAGTTAATTGTTACTTAACAGTTAACCCCCAAACAGACATATTAGTCCCCATCTCTGTTTTGGCCCAATGATAGTCCCGCTCCACTTGACGTAAACATGCATCTTCCACCAAACACAAACACACACATATTTTTATTAATCTAATTGAATTTAAAATTTTAAACTAATAATTAAAAGGTAAAAGTAATTTTGGTACCTTTTAAATTATAGGATAATTTTCAGCTCTATCCCCTATACTTTTATTGTTGTCAATTTTACCCTTAAAATTTCACATTTATCAAAATTATACCCTTAGGCCTAACATCGTCTAAATTGTTAAAGAAAGATGTTGACATCATAGTGACATAAATATTTTTAAGTGTACAATTGACATAAAATATTGATTTTTCAAAATACAATTTACACATACGTGAAACTTTGGAGTATAATTGAAATTAAAAAATTGAAGAAGAAAAAGAAGTCATTCGTGACATCACCATTTTCCATTAACGATTTAGATGGTGTTAGAGGCTTTATAATACAATTGAAATAAATGTGAAACTTAAGGATATAACTGAGAATAAAAGTTAAGTGATACAACTAAGACTTACTTCATAATTTGGGAGTACGAATACTACTTTTTCCAAATCAAAAATGTTATATTTATATATGAATTCTTCTTTAAGAGAACCATTTGAAGTTTATGTCAAAGTTCATGTTATAAAACTACTGAGGCTAAAGTGTATATTTGATCCTTTATCTTTAGGGTATGTTGCAATTTAGCCTTTTATCTTTTCCTGTTGTAATTTTAATCTTCCATGTTTCCCAAAAGATTCATTCCTTGAACCCAATGACCGAATATCACCATAGATCTCTCTCGTTTCACTCCGAAATAAGAATTCTCATTTCATAATAAAACAAATAAAGTTAGTCATATTGTATCATTTCAAGTCTGATTGTGACGAGTTCAGAGCTATAAGTTACCCTTGACGAATCAATTTCTACGCAATTGGTGCAGTCAACAAACAAGGTCAAATCGAGCTCAAAAATTATTATGGAACCAAAAATTTAAAAATTATGGAAAACCACTTTCGAGCCCGATTTAATTTCATTTGCTGACAATTCTGACTAGATCGAAAAAGAACTCATTAAGAGGTTTATGTATCTCTGAACTTGTCGTAATCAGACGTGAAACAATAGATATATGACCAACTTTAGTCATTTGACTATGAAATGAGCAATTCAGTTTCGTAGCCCAATTTGACCGTTTACAGACGATCCCAACTAAACAAATAAAGAACTCATCAAAAGCAACATATATATAACTTGAATTGCAACCTACCATAAACATAAAGGACTAAAATTACACTTTTACCAGACTACTTTGATTAGATATATAGTATGTGTCTTCTTCCTTTGTCTCTAGAGCAATTCTAATTTTCATAAACTTATGACTTACAAGTTCTCAAATTCAGATTCAGGTCTTAGGAAACTATTGGTGAAAAATAAAAAAGGAAATTGAAGATAGGCAAAAATACCTTTTTTGTTCCTAAAATTTTATATAAATTTCAATTTCATCCTTAAATTTATTTACTGCCAATTTTGTTCCTAAAGTTTCTTATTTTGATAGATTATATCCTTTTCTCTACCTTCATTCAAATATTAACAACGAATTTTATGTGATTAATGAAATATAATGTAAAATTTAATTTGTTTAGAAAAAAATTCAAATACTAATTCAGATTGAAAACTATGATGTAATTTGTCGTTAATTTATTGAAAAAAGTTAGTCAAAAGATAAAATCAATCAAAATATAAAATTTTGAGAATGAAATTAATAGTAAACAAATATTAGAGACAAAATTAAAAATTAATATAAAATTTGAAAACGAAAAAGATACTTTTACCTTAAAAATTATTAATCTAGCATAGGCATACCTGCTGGTGCTACTCATGTGTTCTAGACAATGGTCATGCCCATTGATGTACATATCCACATAGTTTGCCTGCAATAATATTATTGTCATTTTTCATCATGATTCATGAAACTCCATAAAATCTTCATGATTTTTCACTTTATCATCTTTCACAATTTGAGAGTTAAGATTAATTGATTATATACCTCAAGGATTGGTAAGAGCTGTGCAACAAGTTCCTTTGTTTCACCATGGTGTCCTACACTTTTAATAGTGTGGTGCCCCACAACAATCTTCCATTTTGCACTTGAATCCTTCAATGCCATTTCCAAATCCTGTTTCACACTCGAACATAAAGGAAAAAGAAAAAAAAATTGTATTAAGTTTCATAAGGATTTAACTAATTTCAAACAAATATTTTGATCAAATTGTTTGTAAACCTAATCCTTTTAGGTCAGATAAGAGTAAATTAACAATTCAGTCCTTAAAAGAATCTGCGAATTGACAATTTTAATTCTAAAAGATTAAAATATGTAATTTAATCCTTAAAAAATTCAAACAGTATAATATTCAATTCTTTTCCTAAACTAAAGAGTAATATTCCATTTGGTTTTTTTAAAGACGATAGATTATATCGTTTTGATATTCTAAATACTAAATTACATATTTTAAATTATTAACTCAATTATATTTTAAGAACCAAATTATTAATACTAAAATAGTAACCAACCTTGAGGAGGCTTGATAAGTACTCATTTCGAGGAAGCACACCTCTCCAATCATATTTGTGGTCCTTTGGCTTAAGGAAGTACTTGTCTACGAATGGAGTTGTATCAACAAAGAAAAACTCTGCAATTTCTGCAATTTTTTTTTCTAGCATTAATAAATTTATTTTTCTTCATTTCATTCACTATCTAAAACTTAAGATTAAATTCACGATTAGGTCCCTGAAAAATTACTAAGTTAATAACTCTATCTCTGAAAGATTGAAAAATACAATTTAATTTTCGAAAGAACAAAACGATATATTTTTTAGTCTTTAAAAGATTAAAACAATATATTATTTAGTCCATGGAAATAATTAATAAGTACATATTTTAATATTTCAGAAACTAAACTGTCAGCTCAGTAATCTTTCAGAAATTAATTTATTAGTTTACCCAAAATTATTTAACCTTACTTACCACTATCAACAATAAATGACCTTCGACAGATCCATCTTTGGTCAATTTTCTGAAGGATTGGGTTCAACTGAGCTATAACATTTCCTCTGTAATCATGATTTCCCAACACTAAAAAACCATGATATAAATATATATTAGAGGAAAGACATTAAACATAAAATTAACTTTAATTTAATTTCAAATTAATTAATTATAAAACTCACCATTATACCATGGCTTTTGGAGGCCATAAGCAGTGTAGATTTTTGAGAAGGAAACTTCAAACGCAGGGTCGTCTATACCAGTCAGTCCATCCTCATAGAAATTATCTCCGGTGGATATCACAAAGTCAATGTTTAATTTTTCAGCAACTTTTCCCATCTAACATAGACAGAGAATTGTCATAAAATAAATGAATTTGGATCCTCTAGTGCTACAATAGTGTAGAGTAGATAGAGAAAAGAATAATTAGAGAGAAAAAATGTCAGTAGAATTTATCTTTATGATACTTAATTTTTTTGGGTAAATTATACTTTGGTACCCTGTAGTTTGACCCTATTTCACTTTGGTACCCTGTGGTTTGAAACCTAGCACTTTGGTACCCTGTGGTATTCTCCATTAACACTTCGGTGCCCTTTAGAGCTATTTTGTAATTTTAAACTAACAAATTTTGCAAAAATTGCATATTGACCCCAAAATTTTTTTAAACTTTTCATTTTAGTCCCTAGATAATATGTATCCAGGGACCTATTTGTATTGTTTGAAAATTTTTTGGGGCTAATATGTAATTTTTGTAAAATTTGTTATGGTTAAAATCATAAAATAGCTCCAAAGGGTACCAAAGTGTTAATGGAGAATACCATAGGGTACCAAAGTGTCAGGTTTCAAACCACAACGTACCAAAGTGAAATAGGGTCAAACCACAAGGTACCAAAATGTAATTTACCCTAATTTTTTTCTCTACACTGTACTATAGTGAAACCAAAAAAAAAATGTATATCCTAAATGAATTGCAAGCAAATCTTCTAAAATGAAGTCTCTTCATATATGTTAATTAATGCTAAAAAGTATTATTTCATGGTGAGTTCGTCCTTGGTGAATTGATCTAACTTCATTTAGATAGAAACCCATAATACAAATAATTATTATTTATTTTGTAATTTCTAAAATAATGTGAGTTATAGTTAAGAAAAGTGGGTTCCTAATCTTAAGGGAATGCATGGAGTTATTTTGATGGTGGGAAAGTTGAGAAGTTAAATTCTCATCATATAAATTTTTGGCCATAGTGTAAATTTGGTCCCTCATCTTTTTCTTAGTTCTTAATTTGGTCCCGTATATTCTTTTGTTGCATTTTTAGTCTCATATCTTTGGGTCAGGTCCTAATTTGGTCCCATATATTTGGGTCAAATGTAAAATTGGTCTCATATCTTTGTGAAATATTCTACCGTTAGTTCCATGTAACCCAATGATATGAGACTAATTCTTCAATCTCACCAAAAGATATGAGACCAAAAATGATATGGGGACCAAATTGGAATATTTTGCAAAGATATGAGATCAAAAGTACAACAAAAATGATACAAAATCAAATTAGGAACTAAACAAAAGATATGAGACTAAATTTACACTTTACTTAAATTTTTGGGTAAATTACACTTTGGTACCCTGTGGTTTGATCCTATTTCACTTTGGTACCCTGTGGTTTGAAACTTGACACTTTGGTACCCTGTGGTATTCTCCTTTAATACTTTGGTACCCTTTGGAGCTATTTTGTAATCTTAACCATAATAAATTTTGCAAAAATTACATATTGACCCCTAAATTTTTTTAAAGTTTTCATTTTAGTCCCTAGATAATATGTATCTAGGGACCTATTTGTAAGTTTTTTAAAAACTTTTTGGGGTCAATATGTAATTTTTGCAAAATTTATCATGGTTAAAATTACAAAATAACTCCAAAGGGTACCAAAGTGTTAATGGAGAATACCACAGGGTACCAAAGTGTCAAGTTTCAAACCACAGGGTACCAAAGTGAAATAGGGTCAAACCACAGGGTACCAAAGTGTAATTTACCCTAAATTTTTTAACAAGAAAAACTAGAATGAGCACCCACACAAGTGAGAGTGTGTGTGAGAAAAAAAGTATTGCTCTCTCTTTCTATTTGTAGTGAAATCGCATAATATTTGAAAAAGGGTAAATTAAAAATCTAATGTCTCAAAGATTATTGAATTAATACTTCGGTCTTTGAAATATTAAAATACATAATTTAGTATTTAAAAAATAAAAGGGTATATTCTTTGGTCGCTAAAAGATCAAAATGATATATTATTTAGTCTAAAAAACAAATATACTATTTTGATCTTTTAAAGACTGATAATTATATTATTTTGATCGGGGACCAAATTATTAGTTTACTCATTTTCCATAAACCATGTAGAACAATGAAAATGTTCTCTTCTCTTCCACATAAGTGTTATTCTCTTCTTCTTCTCCTAAAATTCTATAATCGGCCATTTCAAATATGCCCAAAACCCATTAGAGTTTGATGAGATCTAATGGACAGAAGTTCGAGTGCTGGAGCACTGAAGCTTCTGATAGCAGTGCCCAAATAAATAAATCTTGGGCTTTTGCTAATTTAGGAAATGAAATTAAATGAGTAGTACAAGAAATATGTGGAAAATATGTGAAAAAATCAATGAAGAAGGATTATAAGAATGGGATTTTAGCAACTTCAAATTCATTGTAGTTTCCTTTGTGAAGAAAAAAAATGAAAACATGGATTACATATTTATATATATAAGCTAAAGGAATTTTGAAAAAGCTAGAACATTAGATTAAGGACCTGAATTGCAACTTCAGATTGATTGTATTCTCCTTTCCTTCCCCAGTCTCCAATAACCACAAAGCTAAGTGAGCCATCATCTTTCACAGAGTGATCTATGCGTTCAAGAAGAGATAGAACAGAGAGAAAAAACACACAAAAGCAAGCCACACATAAAAAAAGGCTTGAACTGAAGAAGCTAGCCATAGTGTATTATTGGAAAATGAGGAAAGTGTAAGAGTTTTCAAAGATATATATAATTGACAAAGATGTGAATGGCGTGCAGTGTTGTCATAACCGAACTAGACAAAGATTTGGACAAGTGTTCGGTTCACGGTTTGATTGGTTGAACCGGTTGAACCATTGGTCGGACCGGATGACGCAATAAATAATTATTTTTAATATATCAAATATAAACCCTCTATATTTTTTTTGGGGGTCTAAGAGATGTAACACCCCAATTGTTGAAGAAGGACCTTTTTGATAGATAATAGAATTTGAGAGGCATAAAATAATTATGGAAGTATAATTTACAAGGAGACTTTGGAAGGATATAACTAATGAATGGTAAAATAGGTGAAAAAAGAGGTAAAAGTATGAAATAGAATTTGCCAGGGACTAAACTGAAAAGTAAAGAAGTGAAAGATGTGTTTGTAAGTTACGTTAAAAATAATTATGAGAATGAAACAAAGGTATGGGAGTGTTGTAGACAAAATGAGGAATACAATGGTGGAGGAGTTGAGTAGTTTTAAGGGTCTTAATGTGATGTTTCAAAGAATAAAGGGGGTAGGAGCCTAGAAATTAGAAAGTTTGGGGGGCAGAAGTATAGTTTTACCCCAAGAAGGCAGTGAAATGAAAAAAAATTCTAAAATTAAAAAAAAAAATGCTCAAACCGCCGGTTTGGTCCAACGGTTGGACCCGATTTTCCGGTTTTTTACCAGTTATTCCTGGTCCAATCCGGTCCAACCCCCACTTCGGTTTTTTTGGGTTGGACCAACTCGTTCCTCTCTGCGGCTAGCGGTCCGACCGGTCGGACCGGGCGGTCCGGTCTGATTTTCACATTATTGATGGCCTGGCAAATTTTTATGGGCCCCTTCGCCCATTTTTATAATGGGATGTTTTTGGTGGGTTCCCTTTGCCAATTTTTATGGCCCATTATTTTGAAAGCTTGTGTGAATCATGACCATCTATCTATCTTTGGTTTGTTTCGTATTTGGATGTTCTAAAGTGAGATAGTGGTAAATTTTGATAATAATTTCTTTTTAGTTGTGTACTCCATATTTAATATTTTACTCTTATCAATTTGGATTTAACTCGTCATGTGCACTTGGCTATTATGTATGAAATTTTTTAATGAAGATAACTGTATTCCTAAAATTTCAAATTTAAGACCTCATTAAAGGGATACTATTTAAACTAATCCTTTGTTAGTATTTGATAATAAAATTTGATAGAATTCATATACAAATAATTAAGTGGATGAAATGCATGTCTTTGTTTTTATCTATCCTCACTATTTCACCAAATTCAAGGAGTCTATTTGATTTTATTTTTGGAAATTTGTTCTCAATTTTATAAAAATAAGAAGTTCAAAATATTTGATATTTTGATGTCGTAAATTTTCACTATAATATTTCAAGGTCAAAAAAATATATTAAAGTTCAAAAAATAAAAAGAAAGTTTATGTATCTTTTAAGCTTTAAAAACCAAAAATGTGACGAGCTGATTTATATTAATAATGTCATTATAATTTAAAGTAAAGTTATTTAATTTTCTCAAAATAGACTTTAAAAAGTCTTTAATAAGAAAAATAGTTCTCAAATTAAATTTTATCAAAACCGATTTAATTTTTCTCGTTGTCCTTTTGAACCACATTTTAAAATCATTTTTTCAAAAAAAAAAATTGAATTCAAAAAAATATATATACTAAACAAACATAACCTTATTACTTTTAATCTAAAATAATAATTTAGTCTTGAAAGATTATTCAATTGATAACTTAGTTTCTGAAAGATTCAAATAAACAATATAATCCCTGAAATATCAAAACCGTATATTAATTAATCCTTATTATGAACTAAATAATATATCGTTTTTCTTTATAAAAATATATCATTTTAATCTTTCAAGAATTAAAAGAAAAAGTATACCATATCAATTTTCTATGATTAAATTGTATATTTAATCTTTCAGAAACTAAGTTGTCAGCTCAATAATTTTTCAATGACCAAATTATTAGTTTTCTCTTATTAGTATATCTCACTGTGGATGATCCAAATTCCAAACTCATTTGTTTCCTTGTGCGCATCTGAAATGAACTTGTTTCTAATTGGAGGCACTAAAGCATAGAATTAACAAGTAACGTCAGAAATAGCTAATGATGGGGCACGGATCCTCTGCCGTACCGCACACCGTGCGGTGCGGCAGGGACCAATAGGAGCGCGCCACGTGGCGCCACGTGTGCAAGCGCGCCCACGTGGCGCGCGCCTATTGGTCCCTGCCGCACCGCACGGTGTGCGGTACGGCAGAGGATCCTCTTCCCTAATGATGATGCCTTTGCTTGTAGAGACGTATAGGCAAACAATTTATTTCCCCCACGGTTTTAGTTTAATTCACCATAATGTTTTGGTATATAGTAGGTTTTGTTTCTGTCTGCCATAACCCATAGAGTTGGTCTCAGAATTTCATTTTAGTCACTGAGATCCTATGTTAAACTGCATACTATTCTCTTACGAAGAATTTTAACAGGTTACTTGTTAATATTTAATATTTTACCTTTAAACTGCATAACCCAAAGAAATATATTTTAAAGGTAACATTCATAAGAAATATAGAATTAAATAAGAGAATATATTTAATATTTTACCTTTAAAATTCTATATTATGGACATTTTATTTTAAGAGTGTTGATGAACCTGGTTTTGGCCGGAGGGCATTACCTGGTTCGATGAAGCAACTCTGGGTCAAAAGTCGCCTGCAAGTTAATGAATGCACAGGGGTTGCCCTGCGATTCACCTCCGATGCTTAAGTCAGTAAAAGCTTGAGAGCAATAATATGTGTAAAATAGCAATAGTGCGTACCTTTTTCCAGTGTTTAGGACTTCCCTTTTATACTGGTTGAGGATAATCTGATAGGATCCAGATTTGGCTCAATATCTGATTGTGATCTTAACTAATTCGGCTGACCTGGCATAGATGTCAAGGGAAACCTTAACTGACCGTAATCTTAACTGATTTGGCAGTTAAGATTGTGTCAAAGACGTAACTGATGAGAGAGACGTGTGCCCATAAACTTCTATTTGATTCCTGATTGCTATGGAGACGTTCCCTTACACGTCTTTTCGTAGACGCCAACAGCTAGGCGTAATTGGAGACCACGACTTGGTCCATTTGAGTGTAATTGGAGGGACCTGACCGTGGATGAGCGCTTGGGGGCCCTGCGGTTGATCACCACAGACCCTCTTGACCCTAAGCGTTGTATGTCACTATTACTTCCTTTATAAGTTCTTTTTTATATCGTGTTTCCCTAACACTTGCTTTGTTTTGTTTCAGTGCTCGAGGCAAATGTAGCTGACGTCATAGGAAGTCGGCGTGCTCAAGCCGACAAAGGTAAAGGGAAAGCGGTGGCTGTTCCTAAGAAGACATCATCCGCCGCCGCCGCCGCTGCTGCTGCTTCGAGGAAGCCCGAGGGCGTTGTTATCCGAGAGCCTTCGGCGGCTTCGCGACCTCCATCCCAATCCTCCAAGGGGAAAGAGAGTACTGTTACCGCCAAGGACGGAGAGCCACCTAAGAAACGCCAACGCCCCACCATAGAAGTCCCTCAAATTCCAGCGGCTGATGGCTTCAACGCTCTGGAGTTTCTTTCCAAGTCCCTATCAGAAGCGGGTTCGGTGAAACGGGATGACCTGGCTCGGGCGTCCACGGAAAACACTCAGGACCCATCTGAGGAAGCGGCTCGATTTCTTCTGGCCACGGGAATGCGGTCGCTAGCCAACAACGTCTCTCGAAAGGACCTTCTATCTGAACGAGATGCTGCGCGTGACGACGCCAGGAGAGCGCGTCAAGAGAACATTGAGCTGAAGGACGAGCTCAACGTGACAAAGGCGTCCCAAGAATCTCTTCAGGGCGATTACGACCGAAGGGGCAATCGGTTGCAAGAAGTCACAGACTTGAACAATCAGCTGAATGCAAAAGTGGCGTCTTTGGAGGACGACTTGCGACAGGAGAAAGAAAATTTCCAGGCTCTGAGTTCCTTGGCTCTGCGTCAGGTAAAGTGGCGGGGGTCGCGCTATAACTACATAGGCTTCAAGAATGCCATAGCGCAATTAAGGCTTCGTAACCCCAATCTCAACATCGAGGGGATATGCCCAAACAAAGTCGTAGAAGGGAGGCTTATCCGGGATCCGTTCCGCAGTGATCCCAAGGTGAGGATGCCCCGTATGCCGGACAACTTTGATTTGGATGGGTATGAGTCTCAGGGTGATGAGGATTTCCCATGGTTTCTCAACGTGGAGGTTCCTTTTACAGGGGAATCGGCTCCTGCTGAGGTGGCGCTTCCGTCCGATGCAGGCGCTGGTGCAAGCGGCGTTGTTGCTCATGGAACGGATGGGAACGCCGAGGGGGCTCAGAGCGTTACTACTACCGAGGATCCTCCTTCTGCAGTCTAGGCCTGCGTGCCTTTGTTGACTTGGTTGGGCCTGCGTGCCCCTTTATAAAGTTTTCTTAGTTTGGTTACGGCTTAGACGCCGTTTTGAACTGTGTGATTATAATTGACATGTTGTGCCACTTTTTTGAATGCTTGGGCGCTGGCGCCCTTAATACGCTTATTTTATACCTGGTTTGCTTTGAGTTGCTTTGATTGTTCCCGCTTTGTAGTGTGTTTTTAACTTGCGTGTTTTTCGATTCGATCGTTATGTTTATTTTTGCACCTTAAGGTGCTGCCTCACGATGGGCACGCTTCGAGCGTTTTGCGTATCATACGCTAAGTTTTGACTATTCATCCAAGGGAGGGTCGGTCCGCATGGTAGTGAGTGCCATACTCACAAGGCTCCTTCGAGGGCCTTTTCGCTGCTGTTCCGAGGGCGTCTCCTCGAGCAGCGCCAACTTCGTTATTTGTTGGAAGGAAGAAAATATACTTTATTGATATGAAAGCAGAGTACAGTTAGCGTCATCGCCTTATTTAGTCAATGCTATAACTAATACAAAATTTGCCCGTTTAAGGAAAATAAAACTTGAGCTTTGCCATGTTCCAAGCGTTCAGAAGTGGTTTTCCTTCGGGCATTTCCAATCTGAAGGCGTTTCCGGGAAGGACTTCCACGACCCTGTAGGGACCTTCCCAGTTTGGCCCTAGTTTGCCATGTCTAGAGTCCTTTCTGTTGTTTTCTACCGTTCTGAGCACCAGATCTCCTGTTTTGAGAGTTTTGGGTTTTATTTTGGAATCGTGGTATCTTTTAACCATTTGGTTGTAGGCAGCTTGTCTGATGGCTGCAACTTCCCTTCTTTCCTCCAAGCTATCTAAGGCTTGGAGCCTGGAGTTGGCGTCATTGGTATTTGGATAATTGATTATCCTCTCAGTCGGGACGTTCACTTCGGCGGGTATGACTGCTTCATGTCCGTATGCTAAGGCGAAAGGTGTTTCCCTTGTAGCAGTTTGTTCCGTGGTCCTGTAGGACCATAGGACTGAGGGGAGCTCATCAACCCATCTTCCCTTAGCTGACTCCAGTCTTTTCTTGATTCCTTGTATAATGATCCTGTTGGCTAACTCGACCTGGCCGTTCGTGGCTGGGTGTTCTATCGAAGTGGTTTTGTGATGAATTTTCCAAGCTTTGCAAAAATCTTGGAACTTTCTGCTCGTGAATTGGGCGCCATTGTCAGATATTAGAGTGTTGGGGACTCCAAATCTGGTAATGACGTTCTGCCATAGGAATTTTTCCATGGCTTCCGAGGTTATGGACGCCACCGCCTTGGCTTCTACCTACTTCGTAAAGTAGTCAACGACGACTATGAGAAACTTTTTCTGATAGGCCGCTGTTGGGAATGGTCCTGCAATGTCGATTCCCCATAAGTCAAACGGCCAGGGAGAGGTGATGGTGCTCATGGGGGCTGCATGTGCGTGAATCATATTAGCATATTTCTGGCATTTCTCGCATGAGCGCACAACGCCTTCTGCGTCCTGTAGAAGCGTGGGCCAGTAGTAGCCTGCCCTCTGGATTTTTCTTCGCATTGCCATTGGGCCTTGGTGGCTTGCACACAATCCCTCGTGGATTTCAGTCAAGACTCTGGTAACCTCTTCTCCCGCTATACACTTGGCTCCTGGGTGGCTGAAGTTTTTCCTGTACAATGTTCCTTGTCTGACAAAGTATCTGCCAGATCTTCTTGCGACTTTTCTTGCCTCGTTTTTGTCTGAAGGAAGGGAGCCTTTATCCAAGTAATTCAATATTGGCGTCCTCCAATCGACGACTTCTTCCATGGGAAGAATGTCTTGTTCTAGTATCGAGGGCTCCCTCAGGGTTGTTTTGATGATGGAATTCCTTCCTCCTTTGTTTGGCCTAGATGCCAACTTGGCGAGCTCGTCGGCTCGAGCGTTCTCGCTTCGTGGGATGTGGTTAAAGGTGGCCTTTATCTCTGACTCTTCTATGATCTTTTTTGCTTTTTCGACGTATTGGACCATGGTCGAGTCTTTGGTCTCGTATTCTCCATTCATCTGCTGTACCACCAACTGGGAGTCTGCGAAGATGTCTAATCTTTTGGCGCCTATGTTGGCTGCCAACTTTAGGGCAGCGATCAACACCTCGTACTCTGCCTGGTTGTTGGTGATTGGATATTCAATTTCGATCGATTGTTCGATGATGGAGCCATCTGGGGCTCGCATTACCACTCCTGCTCCGCGTTGCGAGTTTGACGCGGCGCCATCGATGTGCACGCTCCAAGTCCAATTTTGGGCGTCGTCTGGTCCGGTCATTTCTGCTATGAAGTCTGCTAATGCTTGCCCCTTAATGACCCTTCTCGGCTCGTAGGCGATCCCATACTCTGAGATTTCTACGGACCATATTGACATTCTTCTAGCAATATCTGGTTGCTCGATCATTCGCTTGAGGGGTCTATCCGTTCTGACGATTATCTGGTATTGCTGGTAGTAGTGTCTCAGCTTCCTAGTTGAGTGAAGTAATGAAAATGTCAGCATCTCTAGGCGGTGATACCTTTTTTCGGCTCCTGTGAGCGTTTTGCTTGTGAAGTAGATGGGTTTCTGCTCTTCCCCATCTTCGAGTACCAAGGCCGAACTGATAGCGTCGTCCGTGGACGCCAAGTAGACGTAGATTGGCTTATCCTTAACTGGAATTACCAAGATTGGCGGTGACGCCAGATACGCTTTTAGCCTTTGGAAGGCTTCCTCGCATTCCTTGGTCCATTCAAATTTTTTGTTTGCTTTTAATGTTCGAAAGAAAGGTAAGCATTTGTCAGCTGACCTGAATGTAAAGGAGACCATTAATGAGTAATGCTCGTTTTATTGATAAAAGTTATGCGTCGAAAAGACGGCTTACATAGAATTTAAATGACGTTCTTGAAAAGATAAAGACTAGACATAAGTAAACTTAAAAACAAGAATTAAAGACATGTTTGAAACGAAAGAAGCCATCAAGGCTTTGTCAAAAGAAAGTAGCTGTAAAGCTTTATTGTTGGGGTGGCGGTAGGCGCCTTCTACCTCGACAGGAACCTATGGAGTGCCGCTAGCTTGCCGTTGAGGCGTTGGACCTCCTTAATTGACCTAGGAGAGTGCATCTCCAGGATAGCTCTGCACTGGTCCGGGTTTGCTTCGATTCCTCTGTTGGTGAGCATGAACCCGAGGAATTTTCCTCCGTTTACACCGAAGGCGCACTTTGAGGGGTTCAGCTTCATCTGGTATTTGCGTAGTTGGTTGAAGATCTCCTTCAAATCTTCGGTGTGCTTTCCCCCTACTTTCGTCTTCACCACCATGTCATCGACGTAGACCTCCAGATTTTTTCCAATGTAATCTCTAAAGAAGAGATCCATCATCCTTTGATAGGTGGCGCCCGCATTCTTCAGTCCGAAAGGCATCACTGTGTAGCAGTACGTGCCCATCTCCGTTATGAACGCCGTTTTCTCGGCGTCCTCAGGGTTCATCTTTATCTGATTATATCCGCTGAAGGCGTCTAGGAAGCTCATCGTTTGATGACCACAAGTCCCATCCACAAGTTTGTCGATATTGGGCAGTGGGTAGTGATCTTTTGGGCACGCCTTGTTGAGGTCAGTGAAGTCCACACACATCCTCCACTTGCCGTTGGATTTCTTGACCAGTACCACGTTAGAGAGCCATTCAGGGTACTTGGCTTCCCTGATAAATCCTACGGTCAGTAGTTTGCCAACTTCTTCTCGGATAGCCGTCTGGCGCTCATGGCCAAAGAGGCGTTTTCGTTGGATCACTCCTCTTCTGCCATCAGTGTTCAGGCTGTGGCAGATGAGCTCCGGGTCAATTCCTGGCATGTCTGCAGGACACCAGGCGAAGACGTCCGAGGATTCCCTTAAGAGTTGGATAAGTTCGGACTTTTCTTCTTCACGAAGGAGCATGTTGATCTGTACTGTTTTCTCGGCGTCTTCGCCTAGCTGTACAACCTCCAAATCTCCCGTTGGCTTGGGTCTCTGATTCGAGATTTCATCCCTGAAGTCTTCTATTTCATCATTCGAAACCTCAAGCTTCCCTTCATTTGGGGCGTTATCAGCCGATGTGTTCGCCCTTGTTTTCCTCTTTCTTTCTTCTTCATTGGTTTTCGCCAGACTCATTTCATAACATTGTCTGGCTGTCCTCTGGTCCGCTCTCACTTGAACCACTCCTTGTGGCGTTGGAAATTTCATGCGAAGGTGGGCAGTGGATATCACCGCTCTCATCTTGTTCAGGGAGGGGCGTCTGAGAAGGACATTATATGCCGAGGGCGCCTGGACCACCAAGAATTCCACCATAACACTCGTCACCCTTGGCTTTTCTCCCACGGTGAGTCGTAAGTCAACACTTCCAAGGGCTGGTATCTGATCCCCTGTGAATCCTATAAGGCGTCCGTAGTGTTCCTTGAGGTCTGACCTTGGAACGCCCAGCTGATCGAAGCATGACTTGTAAATGATATCAGCGGACGAGCCTTGATCCACCATGATCCTTTCTACCGTAAAGGTACCAATTCGTGCTGTGATCACCATGGGGTCATCGTAATCCTGGTTCACCTCCCACAATTCATCGTCAGTGAAGGTTATGGGTTCAACCCATCTTTCGTCTTCAGATGCTTCTTTATAGTCAATCCTAAGTATGGATCGATTCACCTTTCTTTTCTTATGTGGTGTTTTGGCGCCACCTTTTTCTATACCGCCCGAGATGGTGTGGATGATCCCAGTTGGCCTGTCGTCTCTTGGCGGTGTGCGCCGATCTCGTTTCTTTTCCTCGCCATCAGCGCCTCCACCTCTTGGCTTCTTCTGCTCGCGAGTGTTTTTGTCCTCTCTAGGCCTCTTACTCCCATCTTTTTTAATGAACCTGGATGGGAGGCGTCCCAATCTGATCAGGTTCTCGATTTCGTCCTTCAAGACGATGCATTCATCCGTGGTATGTCCCTCTGTTCTGTGATACCTACAATACTTGCTGGTATCCACGTTTCGCCCTGCTCTGCTAGGGCGGTCTGGGAGTCTTGGTAGCAGATCTGTGTTGCAGATTTCTCGGAAGATCTCCGATTGGGACACAGCGAGAACAGTGTAGACAGCATGCCTTCCCCTGGGTGGGGACCGTGGACGCCGGGAGTAGTCCCTACCCTTTGGTGCTTGGGCGCCACCAGCCTTTTCAGAGTTCTTGTTGTATGGCTTTCTGGTGTCTGGTTCAATTCTCGCGAAGCGATCACGTTGGGTTTTGTCTAGATCTTCTTTTGTTATGAACTCCTCTACCATCGAGAGGAGCTCACCGACAGATCTGGGCGCCTTGTGCGTAAGCTCCTTATGCGCATGGCCTGGCCTGATTCCCGCCAGGCATGAGTACACTGCGATTTTGTCGTCCACTTCTTTGATACTTAGCAAAGTCTTGTTCAACTTTGCCAAGTAGTCCCGCAGCGATTCTCCCTTGTTCTGTCTGATGTCGGTCAAGACCGCCATCGGCTGCTTATACACTTTGCTGGTGGCGAATCATTTCTTAAACATATCCTCCAGATCCTTAAAACAATGTACCGAGCCCGCCGGGAGTTTGGAGAACCAATCCAGAGCTGGTCCTTCCAAAGTTATAGGAAACAACTTGCACCTCTGAGGATCTCCTAGGTTGGAGATATTCATGGCGGCCTTGAAGCTGAGTAAATGATCCTCTGGGTCCTTTTCCCCTGTATAAGGCGTCAGCTTCATGGGCATTTTGTAGTTCCTGTCCAGTTCAACAGCTTGCACATGAGGGGCAAAGATTCCCTCTGCCAATGGGGGCGTTCTCGTCGGTAGCGCCGAATTGGTTGGAGGCGCCGATTCTGGCGCTGGTGCTTGGACGTTCATAGGCTGGTACATTCCAGTAGATCCTCCATAGACGCCATATCCGGGGTAGTATTGAGGATAATACCCCTGTGGGTAATAATAGCCCTGAGGTTGATAAGAGTAGGCGCCTACCCAAGTTTGTTGCTGGGTGGGCTGAGCGGTTTGACTAGGAGCCTGCTGTTAAGCTACCACCTGGGTAGGTGGTGGGTTGTTCATGGGAGCCTGCTGTTCTTGGTTTCCTGGGTTTCCTTCTGGAGGTATGGGCTCTGGGTCAGCTTCTTCAACAACTTGCTTTCCCTTGCCCATAACCAGATCACGGATGTCTTTGCGCAGTGCCTCCATCTCTATGCGCATGTCAGCCTTGAGTGCAGCAATCCTGTCTTCTGCCGTTATGGTGATTTGCCCCCCAGGTGCTGGGTTGGGCAGCGCAGGAGCTTCCTGGATAGTAGGAAATCCTGGAGGAGGAGCGAGCGTCGAATCCTGCGCGGATCGAGCTTCTGAGCCTCCTGAAGTGTGTTGATCAGCCTCTTGAGCCTCCTGAGTAGATGTCATCTTTCTTTCTGGTTCGATGAAGCACACAGGTTAGATAAAACAAAAATATAGAAAAAATTTATGTGATTCAACCTGATCGTTCGTACACAGAAAGAAAAAATATAAACTAAGATCAACACTTTAATGACAAATTTTGATCTGGACTTTGAATGAAAAGTCCCCACAGTCAGCGCCAGTGATGAACCTGGTTTTGGCCGGAGGGCATTACCTGGTTCGATGAAGCAACTCTGGGTCAAAAGTCGCCTGCAAGTTAATGAATGCACAGGGGTTGCCCTGCGATTCACCTCCGATTCTTAAGTCAGTAAAAGCTTGAGAGCAATAATATGTGTAAAATAGCAATAGTGCGTACCTTTTTCCAGTGTTTAGGACTTCCCTTTTATACTGGTTGAGGATAATCTGATAGGATCCAGATTTGGCTCAATATCTGATTGTGATCTTAACTAATTCGGCTGACCTGGCATAGATGTCAAGGGAAACCTTAACTGACCGTAATCTTAACTGATTTGGCAGTTAAGATTGTGTCAAAGACGTAACTGATGAGAGAGACGTGTGCCCATAAACTTCTATTTGATTCCTGATTGCTATGGAGACGTTCCCTTACACGTCTTTTCGTAGACGCCTAGCTGGTGGCGTCCTTGCCCGACGCAGGATATTTCGACGTCCATGATGGGGCGATCCCCTTATTGGGCTTTGGGCGCCAACGGTCCAAGCTCTTTGGCCTTTAAGGTTATTGGGCCTATTATCACGCTCTTGGCTGATGTGGGACCATTAGGCATCCTCGATCAGGTAATCCCTTTAAGTGGGCCTTGACCGCCACTGGTCCGAGTCCTTCGAGTTTCAAGTTCATTAGGCCTATTATCAAGTGTGTTGCTCTGTGAGACCAAAGTAATCATCATTAGCTATTTCTGACTAACATAAGAATTTTAACGTCAGAATTTTAATTTGTGTGAAAAGAAATATAGAATTTTAAAGGTAAAATATTAAATATATCAAACCTGTTAAAAATAATTCAATAATATATTCATATATATGATTTACTAGATTTGGTTATGGCGAATCATCAGTTTGAAATTGAGATTAAGGGTGTGTTTGGGAATTGAATATAAACTCAATACAAATTCATTATCTCCATTTTCAATACATAACTTGAGCTACAGTGCAATATAGCTGTTTGTTTCCCAATTACAAAGTCATTACAAAAATATCATTTCATTACAACATCATTTCATTATATTTTTCATACTCAATTACTAACATACCCCTACTCAGATGCCTATAATTACCTATACTCTAATACAAATATAAAAAAACTATTTAACAAAATAGTAATTTTCAATACCCTCATTTATTACACTTTCAACTTTCTCTCTCCACTCATCATTTTTTCTTTTTTCTTCCTCTTTTTCTTATTCACCCCTTCTCTCTCTCACATATATATTTTATAATTATAATATATATATA
>QANZ01005979.1:0-24724 GCA_003254925.1 Chamaecrista fasciculata
TTATTTTTGCTTCCGCTGCGTTAGGCGCCTACAATTCCCAACATTTACTTAACCAAGTTAGACTATGTATTTAAACAATAAACACAATGAATCAAACAATGGAGGGAGAACATAAGATTAGGATAGGTAACTCAACCAAACTAGGTTATGAGCAATTTGTCAAAGCTCTTCAAGGCAATCTATATTATTGCAGTATCACAATAAACAAATATATAAATCAATAAAAATCCTACTTGTATTTATGAGATGGATAGAACACTCTTTAGAAAACCCTAAAGAGCAACTTTATCTAATAAATCTAATATATAAACAACTTCTACAATTACCTTTGAAGGAGTTTATCATACCTCATAAATGCAACATCAACATCTGGACTCTACAACGAATCATAGTGAACTCAAGTCATATCCTTGAGGCATTCCCCAAGTATCTACCTATTTAGTTACTCATGCTCTAGGCAGAGAACTATTCTAAGCTAAACTATATCTATCTTGGAACTGGAATGAGCGAATTCGTCTTTTGAGCGTGGAATGACAACCTCTATTTATAGTACTGAGTAGTGTGCTTGGTTCGCAAGTCAAGGAAGATATTTTGAGCTTGGGTCGTTGATCTGCGTCGGCGGCCCAATACGAAGGAGCACCGAAATTTCTGTGATATTTCGATTATATCTTCGTATCTTGAATCTTAGCCGTCCAAATTATACTCTACTACTTCGAATTAATTTGCGCCGCGAGATTTCCAACTTGGGTTGTTGGCTCAAGAGACGGCGCAACACAATATTGCGCTGACGCTTACTTGCTGACGTCATATTCCTATCAGATACGTGCGCCGCGGGAATTACCTGGCTTGCGCCGCCGGCTCGTCCAACGGCACAAAAATATCTCGTGCTCAACGTGATCTTCTATAATATTATTATATTTCCCTCTTGGTTTGGCCCTATTTGGATATCTGAAACACTAAATAAACCATTAAATAGCACATATTTACAAAGTACAATAAATAAGCACTAATTAACCTATTTTATCTACTTTATTTCACCACACCTTGGTGTTTCCCGTAGCATATTAATTGGTCTAATTCTAATATATTATTATAAACACATCAAAAGAAGGCCAAATAACTTGTTCACTTTTGTGCTGATCAAAACGTTTAGAGTATGTTCAAGGACAAATCTTATATATATTGTTCGTCTTTATCTAGGTGTTTGTTCATAATGCATTGACTCTCAAAAGTTGATATTCTATGACTTTTTAAAAAAAGAAACTTATTATTTTCCTTTAAGACTAACTTCAATTTTATTTACGCTAACTTGTATATTAAGATGTTGAGAATTGTAGATGTCTATAGTCCAATCTCAATTTTCGACCAAAATTGGGATTCTTTAATGTCAATTGGGGATTGTAAACAAAAAGATATCCTCGTGTACCCGACGGAGCGAGATGAGTGGGTTTCTCATACCGTCCCCGCATGAGGGTTTGCATACTGATTGATAATGTTATGGAGTAAATAAATTTGGTTATTGTTACTTGTTTTAAATTGTAAACCTTGGTTATCTTTGAAAGTGCATTGTTTTACAAGGTGATGATAATGTGTGTATTCTCCGCGGGTTGAGGTGACACTCTATGCCTCTCCGATGGGTTGAGATGGATAAAGAGATAATACTCCTCCTGCATGAGTAGAGGTAGAATTAAAATATTGATAATGTATTTAACTTGTGATTGTGGTAAGTGTATATATATATATAGATAATTTACTATTTAGTTTTTGAATTTACATTAAATCAAATAATCAGTCTTTAAATTATTGTTTTTGTCAATAATTTGGTTATTGAGTTAAATTCATGGATTGAAAAATATAAATTCAATGAATCAAATAATATAAATTTAATACAAATTTAGAGATTAAAAACTATAAAATTACTTCAAATTTAGAGACCAAATAATATTAATTTATTAGAAATTTAGAAAAAATATATAATTAGTTCAAATTCATGGACCAAATAATATTAATTTAGTTCAAATTCAAAAACTAAATAAAATTTATACTATGGCTGCGTTTGGATTCACCTCCATCTTCTTTTATCTCTCATTTATCTCCCAATACTCCTTTAATACCAGAGCTACAGTAAAAAATCTTATTTGTTTCACAGTTATCTTCCCCTCCTTTATTTTTCTCCTTTATCTCTCATTTATCTTCTCAAATTAGTAACATATCCCTACTCAAGTACCTATAATTACCTACTTTTTATTATAAAATAATAAAATACTCAAAGGGTATATTTGTAAATTGCACATTAAAATATTCTTATTTATTACTTTTACAACTTTTTGTTTCCATTCATCTTTATTTACTATTTTCTTTTCTCTTTTTCTTACTCTCTATCTATCTCTCTCTCTCTCTCTCTCTCTCTCTCTCTCTCTCTCTCTCTCTCTCNTTAAAAAATAATTTTTAGTCCTTGAAATTATACCAAGTCAATACTTGAGTCATCAAAATATATAATTTTTGATATATTGGTATTCCTTCCTCTATTTTTTCAATTATATTAATAATACTTTTTAGCATCAAAATTTAAAATAAAATAATTCAGTCCATGTTATTTACATTTTGATCCATGAGATAAAATATATAATCAAGACTCCAAGAAACGGCTCTATTTATATTTTGGGAATGTACCAAGTGTGGATAACGTCTCAATTTTTTGTTGAAATATATTTCTGGTGGTGTGAAAATTTAATTATCGTTTGGTCCATACTCTAACACATATATGAGTAATTTTTTTGTGGTGAAAAATAAAAAAATCAATATAAGAAAAAAATTATAATTCTTGAATCCCAAAACTTTACAGTTTGATCACTCTTCTCGTATATGTATGGATAATATTTTTGGTTCTGCAACTACTGAAGAACAAAATTTAGAAAAATACATAATTCATACCCCAGAAAATATACATTTTGGTCTCTCCTCTATTATATACATGGGTAATATTTTTTGTAGTATCAAAATTTTAAAATAACATTAAAAGACAGTAAACAGGAAAAATATATAATCTAATCCCCAAAAATTTAAAATTCAGTACTCAAAAATTATATTTTGGTCCCACATTCACACCTCCAACCTCTTTTACCATACAACTACAAAAATCTCATTTATTAACTTCCTCTTCAGCACAAATTTCGAGGCACTCATTTATCATACCACTTTACTAACACCAAAAGAAATACCAAAATAACAATTCTTTATCCTTCTTTATTTTTACCATTTTTATCCCTATGCAACTTTAAAATACCAATACAATTATTTCAACCCTCCACAATCATTGCATACCCTTGAAAATAATTTCACATCATAATTCCTCGTTTATCTCTCATTTTTCCAAACACCATTTACTAAAAACCTCCTTTATAACACAAATCTTTTACCTATCCTTTACTACCTGTCCCCTCCTTTATCCTCCTTTAACTCATAACCCTCATTGAAACACACCCTAAATTAATACTAGATCCCTCTCAATACACTGATATTTCTAGAGAGGGATTTTAGATATCCACCTACTAAACATTGCAAGACACTCTTCAGGCCTAAACTCTGGAGCTGTATGTCCCCCACCCTTCAAGAAAGAAAATCCACAAATTAAAAGAGAACATAATTATAAATCAATATTTAATTTTCATGACATAGGAAATGATTAAAATCTGAACTTAAATATATACCTTCACAGTTGCAAATGTCATTTTATTGGAGTATGTCCTTGTAAATCTATTATATTCCAAATGCAGATATTACTCATAAGAACTAACATCTTAATTAATTAAAGGTCAAAGAGTCACTTTGCTCCTAAATTTATGCTCCAATGTTCATTTTGGTCCTTGATGTTTCAAAATATTCAAGTTGGTCCTAAATATTGGCAAAATGTTTCATTTTGGTCCCAAACTATTGAATTTGATCATATTTATCTCGTCTTTCATTTCAAATTCAGAGGATTTGTTAAGAGTAACTCGTAGCTCAGAATTCGTCACATTTGAACTTGAAATAAGAGAGATGTAATCAATTTTGCTTGTTTGATATATATCCCGTGAAACGAGTGGTCTACTTTCAAGATCGATTTGACCTTGTTTGCTAACGATCCCAACTGGATAGAGAAAGTACTCTTTGAGAACTAACAACGCATAGCTCTGAACTTGTTATATTTGAACTTGGAAAGAGAAAAATATGACAAAAATTCAATAGTTTGGGACCAAAATGAAAACTTTTGACCAGCATTTTGGATCAATTTGCATATTTTGAAACTAAAGGACTAAAATGAATATTTGGGCATATATTTAGGACCAAAATGACGGTTTAACCTCATTTAAATGTAAACTTAATTAATTAGTACAATATCTAGTTTACAACATACCCTGCAGTTTGGCCATTTACCAACCATGGCCTCCACTCATCAATGATAGAGTAATTCAAAGATCGTATCCATGCTTGTGTTGACAAGAAAGGAATTGACATATCATGATCTCCGCTGTAAACAATTTCTTATATATTAGCTATTAATTTTTACCAATCAGAAATTTTATTTTTTAGTCAAAGTGTAAATTTTGTCTTATATTTTTTGCTCAATTTTCGATTTGGTCTTGTATCTTTTTTTTGTTTTGCTTTTGGTTCCATATCTTTGAAAAGGGTCCCAATTTTGTCTTATATCTTTTGGTCAAGTTGTAGAATTTGTCACATATCTTTGATTCTGGTGGAACTAATTAATGGTGAAACATTTTCTAAAGATATGAGACCAACTCTGCACCTATAATTCAAAGATATAGGATCAAATTGTGATATGACCCAAACATATGGGACCAAATTTACAACAAGAAAAAGATATGGGACTAAATTGAAATTTGACCCAAAGATATGAACCAAAAGTGAAAAAAAAAGATTTGGGACCAAATTGGGAACTAAGTAAAATATATGGGACTAAATTTACGATTTGACCTATTTTTTAACAATATCAAAACAAGTTTTTTTTTCTTTACTAAACTATTAAAAAAACTAGTGAAAACTTCACATTAAAATAGGTAAAAGTGTCATTTTGGTTCTTTATGTTTCAAAATGTTCAAATTGATCCTAAATATTGGAAAAACGTTTCATTTTGATCCCAAAGTATTAAATATTGGAAATACATAACCCTGAACACATCGCATTAGAACTCGAAACGAGAGAAATATAACCAAATTCAATAATTTGTGACCAAAATGAAACATTTTGTCAATATTTAAGACCAATTTAAATAAGTTCGACCAATTTAAATATTTTGAAACATAAAGAACCAAAATGAATATTAAAACATAAATTAAGGTATGACCAAAATGACATTTTCAGTTTTCACCTTTAATTAAAATATTAACATATATATATATAAAACTATGAGCAAGATATGAGAAATCCTAACCTGTATATCAATGATCGATAGCCTTTTCTACTAATATTCAAATGATATGGAATGACGTCCTCGATCTCTTGCTTGAACTTGTAAAGTAAAGCACGATTACAGCACTTCCATTTCCTTACAGTTCCCTGAAACACCGACATGTGCATGCATTCAGCTAAGTATAATTTATTTGGTCCCTGAATTTAAACTATGTTATATTTTTGACGATAGAATATTTAGTAAAGATATGAGATCAATTCTATAATCTGACTAAAAGATATGAGACCAAAAGTGATACGGGACCAAATTTACAACTTGAGCAAAAGATATGAAACTAAAAGTGTAAGAAAAAAAAATTATGGGACCAAATTAAAACATAAGTAAAAGTTATGGACTAAAAATATACTTTGATTTTATTTTTTTTATAAGGAACCTAAATTTGCGATAGTATCTTTAATTCTTTATGGAATCGAACCTCCTTATGAACCTAAGTTCATCAAGATGCAAAATTTAAAAAAGGAAATTATAAAACCATTTTAAAGCTAATCAAACCTTTCGAACATGTAGTGCTTTGCGAACATTATCATCGTTGGCCCAATCTTCAGTTACATAAAATTTGGTTGTCTGTGAAATGAAAAAGAATAATGTAAATCGTCAAACACTAAAGTGTAGCAGACTATTGAATCATCATATAAATATATATAAATTAATTAACAATTCGGCCATTAAAAAATTAAAATACATAATTTATTTTTTGAAAAATTAAAATAGTATGTTTATTAATTTTTACATAGACTAAATAATGTATTATATTAATTTTTCAGAGGAACTAAAGAATATATCATTTTAATCATTCAATAATTAAACTGTGTAATTCAATTTTACAGAGATCGAGTTATCAACTCGATAATCTTTTAAAAATTGAATTATTAGTTTACTCTTTATATATATATATTATCCAAGAAATATGAACAAATACAAAACATTCTAGAATCTAGAGTTCATCAGTTATGCAATAAAATAAATAAATAAAAATTACCAGACATGTTAGTTGTGAATTGACATGATTATGCTCAAAAAGCGATCTCTTCAAAAAACTTTGTGCGGGAAGATAGACACCACAATAAGGGTACAAAATGTGGTCTTTTTGGATTATTGCAGTGATCTGAATGATCAGAAATTGAACAATAATTATTTGAAGGAGAAGTAGAAGAATTTAAGAATTTAATTAGTCCGTTATATATATATATATATATATAAAGAGAGAACGTATATATAATTATTTTATGTCATAGGATGATTTTGGTTCTAAATATATTGTTTTAATGTTCATTTTAGTTCTTTATGTTTCAAAATATTTAAATTGGTCATAAAGTGTTGACAAAATATTTCATTTTTCTCTCAAACTATAATATTATTAATATGAATATATTTCTTTAGTTTCAAGCTCGAACATAACAAGTTCAAAGTTGTGTATTATTCCTAATGAGTACTTTCTCTATTCAATTAAGGTCATTAGCAAATGAGATCAAATCATTTCGGAAAGTAGTTTGTTCGCTTCACTGCCAAACAAGCAAACTTGATCATATCTCTTTCATTTCAAATTTGAACGCGACGAATTTAGAGCTATCTAAGAGTTATTCTTAACAAGTCTTTTGAATTTAAAATGAGAGACAAGAGAAATATGAAGAAATTCAATAGTTTGAAACCAAAATGAAATATTTTGTCAACATTTATGACCAAACTAATTTAATTTGAACATTTCAAATCATAAAGGACTAAAGTGAACATTAAAGCATATATTTAGGACTAAAATCACTCTTTGACCATTATTTTATATATATATGTATATTACAAAGTTGCTTAATTACCTGGTTGAAAGACTCGAGATCTCTTAAACATAAAGAATTTTTGGGGTCAACGTTTACATAGTTTCCTTCACAGTTCTGTTGTAGAGACTGTTTCATGAAATTAATCATTAAACAATTCCGAATTATTCTGGCATTTTGATCAATATCGAATCAACAATATTAACATACGTAATATCATACATGATTAAATATAGGGTAAATTACACTTTGATACCTTATTCTATAGATCAGTTTCATTTTGATACCCTGTACTTTCAAAAGTGACATTTTAGTACCTCATTTTTCGCAACCGTTAATACGTTGGTACCAAAATTTATTTGTTTGTTAAGTTTTGGCGGTGAAGTCGCACATGACCATCACATGCATAGTAGAAACACTAAAATGTCGTTTTTCCTCTCATTTTTCACGATTCAAATGCTAAAACACTAAAAAATCATGAAAAAATATTGAGATTCAAAGTGAGATGATTTTGGAGTGTTTTACCGTTTGAATGGTAAAAATTGAGAGAAAATTGGACAGTTGAGTGTTTTTACTGTGCACGTGATGGTCACGTGTGACTTCTCTGTCAAAACTTCACAGAAAAATAAATTTGGGTACCAAAGTGTTAACAATGTAAAAAATATGTTATTGGTTATTATTATAAATAATAATTAAATACTTTCATTGTATGTACGTTGCCTTCTTTACATCTCAAATGCACATTTTATTTTGCTACATTGTGTAACAACCCGGATTTAATTTTAATTTAAATTGTTAGGGTAAACAAACTTATTATAAAATATGTGGTATGAAAGTGTTAATTAAGTATCTTAATTGGAACTTGGGAGGAGAAAAAGAAGTATAGAGAATAGAAGTAAATAGATTATGATAAGAATGAGGGTCAAAGTGTAAATAATAAGGAAATTAGAGTAACTAGGAAGTGGAAGGACTAAACTGCAAGAATTGTAAGTTATTGGAACTTTAGTAAAATTTAAGGGAATGTATGGTTAGAGGCTAAAAAGTAATTACAAAAGATGGAGGGACCGAATTGAAAAATAAAATAAATTTTAGAACTTTAAGTATAGTAATTAAAAGGTTTGGGGGAAGAAACATAGTTTTAGCCAAAATTTATAAGAATGCAATTATAAAGGGGAGAAGGAGAGAAGTGTCGGCAGAGGCATCATTTTTCAGAAAAAAAAAAAACATATGTGAGAGAGAGAGAGACGGTGGCTGGCGGAGGAGAAAGAAAGGGGTATAACTTCACATCCAACGCTCCGTTTTGGACAATCTACCTCTCGAATCGAAGCTTAGAACGAGGCGAAACTAACTCTTGTTCCAGTTTGCAAATTCAACGGTTGGATTGAAAGTAAAGTGAGATCGAAAATGACGCCCTAAGTTGGAAAAGTGCAGAAAATTGGCGGTTTGAGGGACTAAATCGTCTCTAGGTAGGGTTTCTTCTTTCTCTCCTCGTTTCAAAGCTCTAGTTCATCCTATGTTTGCTTAGGGTTCATGAATTGTGATGGTGGTTGATGTTTTTGAAATATTGTGAGGTTTCTTGAATTCAAGTTTTAGAATTCATAAAGTTTCCTTGTGAATTTGTGAAATTATGAGAAAAGAGTATTAAATATTGTTTGTTGCTGATGTTCTTTGGTTTTCTTTGTTCTCTTATTGAGAAGAACCTGAAAATTTGCAATATTAGTGTATTGGAACAAATTACAAATCGGTCCTTCACTGTTTTGGAGTTAATTTCATAATGGTCTTTTAACAGGTTTTAGTAAAGTACTGAATGGTCCTTGTGGAAGTGTATTTCCTTCAAGGATGAAGTTTTATTGAGTTCAAATGATTTGGAATTGAATTATTTTATGAGATATGAAATTGGTTATTGAGAAGTATTGGAAATGTAAATATGATTTATTAAAAAGTTATGTGATAAACAAGAAGAATTATGGAATGTGATATATTGTGATTTGTCATGACTCCATGAGGGTGGAGGCCCTCCCCGTTTATTCGCGATGAGTACTCGGGTAATGGCTATGGTGGATTCCATAGTTGGCCTAAGTGTGGATTCCTTAGGTGGAAGGCTGATTGGTATGTGCGCACACCGGAAGACGTTCCGGAAGCCTAGGTCTAGATGACCATTGTTGTATGATCATGGCATATTGGATTGCTGGTTATACCTTGAGGTATTACGGTTGCGGGTGACGCGCGGTCACGACCAGCGGTATAGTATTATTGTTGATTTTGATAGTTTGGGTTGCTGGTTATACCTCGAGGTATCACAGTTGCGGGTGGCACGCGGTCACGGCCAGCTAATAAGTTAAAGTTTTGAAAAGATAATCTCATTAAATACTTGTGTCATTTATCATATTTCATGTTGCTTGGGGTAAACATGGTTTGAAGTGTTTGGTTTTGTTGAGGATGTGGTTAAAGTAGAATGATTATAACCCTACTGAGAATATTATTCTCACCCTACGAAACATTTCAGTTTTTATTGTGCAGGATTTTTGTTGGGTCGTTCGAGATGGAAGCCTCTTTTTAAATTTTTGCTATAATTTTAGTAAGTTGGAGTATTGTATTGGGCCCTGCGTGGCTATTTGGAGGCGGAGCCTCTTGTATGATTGTATGAGTCAGTCTTTACTGCCAATTTGTATTAAAAAGGGCCATGTATGTCAAGGTTTTTATTTCGTAATATAAGTAAGGTCCTTAAATTGGATAAGGATGTTACACATTGAATCACATAGAATGCTATTAATTTGCTACTTTAAATCTGTGCTCTTAATTTGGTCCCAACAGCATGCTCATCTTCATTCTTTTTAATTGTGTGATAAATGAGTTTTTAGGAGTTACATGAGTTATATGACACTTTAATTTTTTTTAATGACTATATTAATTTTGTTGTTCAATGTTCACCAATATATATGCCAATGTTTGGGGCTTTTATGAAATAGAATAAGACTAATACTAGAGAGGAAAATACTAAAATACTTGTGTCTCTTGGGTAGAGAAAAGGTATGGGAGTAGATTTTTGTCTACTTCTTTGTGTAGAAGTTGTAGACCTAAAATGGCGAGTATTTGGCCGTTGTATCCTGGAGGTGACGCGTCCGTGTACCACTACACCAAGATTATAGATAAAGTTTCTACTCGTTGAGGGCGTGAATAACCTTAGAAAAAGCGAGATATACGTGCCTCAGCTGAATACCACGCAATTTGTCTTTACTAACAATTTTATTTCTTGTCAATTATTTTTTTTATTTTCTCTTGCAGCCCCAACAATTTGAAGGTGCTTCAAAATCATTATGGAAGCTACAACTGAAAATAAGAGTTGAGTTGGTGATCTTGACAAGCCTTTTTCGTTTCAAAGGCGTGTACTTTAAGAGTTGAAAAGGGAATGTTTTATTTTATCTTAATCTCTTGAAAGTTTCATATGCACTCACTAAAAAGAATCCGGAAAAAGTTTCCACTGATTCTATGAATGATGTTGAAAAGAAAGATCATCATGAAAAAATAAAAAAATTGGGAGAGAAATGAGTTTAATTGTCGTTATTATTTACTTATTTGTTTGACTGACAAATTTAATGATTATTATGTGAAATCATATGAAACTATCAAAAATATTTAGAAAGTCTTATCATAAGAATTCGCGTGGAGGAGGAGGCTAGAGGTCAATATTTTCTTATGGAGAAAAATGTAAGTGGAGATTATGCGGTCAAGGTAAATGCTCTCGGATCTAATTCTTCTTTGCCTCATAATCGAGAGTTGAAGCACAATGCTCTGTTGAAGCCCATAAAAATTATATGGAAAATTCGTTTAGAAAGAATTATAATAATTCAAATGAGAAATCTCAACTTTCTTGTTTGTATGTGGCAAAAAGGGTCATATGGCGAGAAGTTGTAGATATCAAAATTATGGTAATAATAATCCACAAGCTAGTAATGTTGAGTCCTTGGTGGGTATGATAAGTGAGATCAATATAATTGATAATTCAAAAGGATAGTTGATGGATTTGGGTGCCACTAGGAAAGTGTGTTGTGATAAAGATTGATTCAAGGTCTGCACACCTTATGAAAATCCGAAAGACATTTTGCTTGGTGACTCTCATACCACTCAAATTTTGGGTGAAGGAAATGTGGAGTTAAACTTCATTTCTGGTCGTAGTCTCACTCTTAAGAATGTATTCTACACTCCAAAGATGAGAAAGAATCTTAAGTCTATCTTTCTACTCAATAAAGCTGATTTTCAAACAAACAATTGAATATGATCAATATATTTTTACTATAAAGATGGAAATTTTGTAGGGAAAGGGTGTGCTTGTGATGAAATGTTTAAATTAAATCTTATATGATGAAATATTTATGTTGATCTTCAATTTAATAAAATGTCTTCTACTTTTATTGAATTCTTTGTATTATTAATTTTGGCATATTTAGATTCTTTTCTCAAGTAAAAATATTTTCTATATGGATACAACTCAAAGAAACAAAAATGAATGTATCGAAAGTGTGCCTACATTTTGGCTTATATCTTGGTATAAGGAAAATTATTTGGTGGTGCTTTTAGAGAACATTATGATAGGAGGGACCAAATAATATTATTTCTATGTTGTTTAAAAAAAAATTCTACATTCTCAGTTATTGTTTAAAGTGGAAATTTTGTTATTTTATAGATAATTATAAAAATTGTTATTTAATGAGATATATAAATAATTTTTGGAAAAACAAAATTTATTTTTGATTTCGATGATATTATAAATTTCCTTATAGAATTAAGGAAATAGTGGGGGCTAAAAAAAATTTCAACAATTAATTTTGTTGAGAGTTGATATTATAGTGGAAAATCCAAATCCTTATTATGAGATTTTATAATGATATCATTTACATAAATATGTAAAGTCTAGAGATTGGATCCACTCACAAAGGCTTTACATAGAGAAAGGATTTGGAGTACATCGAGGGGGATGAGTCTTAAGCCCATAGAATTAAAAGTAACCTTTGAGGATACCCTACTTGTGATTAGAAATCCTAATAACTTGGTTCAAAGGGAAAAACAAATCATAGAGTTGTTATGGAAAAAATGCAGAAATATAAGAGTATTTCAACTCTTAAACTCGTCCCTATGATGTAAGTGCATTTCCTGCAATGTATATGTGAGATTGAGGTTATAAAACCTCTTAATGAAGTCTATAGCTTTTAAGAGTGAGGTGTCATAATTGCAGGAACACCCTTGACAGATTCACCTATTTGAATGTGAGAGTGGGGTCGCTCCTATGAGGATATATAGGGAATATTCTCAAAACACATTGAAGAAACAGGATCGCACAATGGCCGCATAATGTGCGGGTGAGGGCTCATAAATTGAGCATGGGTTATTATGTGCAAGATATGTATCTTGTCTCCTCTAAGAAGTTGATAATATGCCCAATAATTAAGTCGCCTAAATGACGAGGTTACCCTAGGCCCAATACATAATTAGGCCCTCAAGAGCCTCAATGAGGCAAGGATGCTCAAAAGGCATGAGATCACCTAGGGAGATGAGGAGCAAGGACGCCTAGGGAATGGAGCATCACAAATAGCGGAGAAAGCACACCGCAATCAATCAAGAATCAAGCAAGGATCAATCCAAAATCAGTCTGGATTCAGTATGGATCAGGGTAATCACCCCAAGGATCTTGCTCCTGAGATTGCGCCTTGACTGGCCATCATCATCAAAGCGCTAAGTAACAAAAAGAAAATAACGTGAGAGCCAAGGTCACAATAAAATCAGAGCATTAATGGCAAGATCACGTCAGGATTGCTCTCTACTTGTATAAAAGGTCATACCTCTTCACTGGTCAGGTACGCTCTGATACTCACTCAGTTGATACTCTTGAGCAACCCAATTTATTGACTTTAGCATCGGAGGTGAATCTCAGGGTCATCCATGTCATATTTCAAGGTGAATACCACTATTGGCTCTGGATCAAGATACGTATTGTTGCTAAATGTAGATTCAAAGCAATTTAGCTATCTATATTATGCATAATAATTCATCTCTACCTAAATTAAATACTTAAATGTGAGATAATTTATAATAATAAGTAAGGGAATATTGGTTATTATTATAAATAATAATTAAATACTTTCGTTGTATGTACGTTGCCGTCTTTACATCTCAAATGCACGTTTTATTTTGCTACATTGAATCCATAGAATGCTATTAATTTGCTACTTTAAATCACATAATGTGCTCTTAATTTGGTCCCAACGGCATGGTCATCTTCATTCTTTTTAATTGTGTGATAATTGAGTTTTGAGGAGTTACAAGAGTTATATGACAATTTAATGTTTTTAATGATTTTATTAATTTTTTCGTTCAATGTTCACCAATATATATGCGAATGTTTGGGGCTTTATGAAATAGAACAAGACTAAGACTAGAGAGGAAAATACTAAAATACTTGTGTCTCTTGGGTAGAGAAAATGTGTGGCAGTAGAGTCCTGTCTACTTCTTTGTGTAGAAGTTGTAAATTTAAAAAGGCAAGTATTTGGCAGTTGTATCCTGGAGGTGACGCGTCCGTGTATCATTACACCAGGATTATAGATAAAGTTTCTACCCGTAGAGGACGTGAATTACCTTAAAGAAAACGAGATATTCATGTCTCGGCATAATACCACGCAATCTGTCATTACTAACAATTTTATTTCTTGTCAATTATTTTCTTATTTTCTCATGTAGCCCCAACACATGTGTGGCACCAAAGTGTCACTTTTGAAAAACTAAAGTACCAAAATAAAAACGGTGCATATAATAGAATACCAAAAACATAATTTAGTCTTAATGATACATACCTCGTATAGTTCATCAGAAATGAGTGCCATTCCATGAGCAAACGGGATTTGATAATTTTCATCAGTTGGTGCTGTCTTTCCGTTCCCTAATATGTAACCCTGTAGTTAATACAACCACAAAATTAATTTCCTCTAATTAACTAAAAAACTCACTCAGTTGATGGCAATATATAATTATAGAGTACACTTAATTTGGTGTAAATAGAAAAAACTTTAATGTTCTTCACAATTTTTTTTCCTTTGGGATGCCTTTGTTTGTTATGCAAGTTTGGGTAAATTAATCTCACATTAGAACTTGATATCATCATGCAAGAAGTGTTTTTACTGGTAAATTAAAAAGGTGATTTACTTGATATCATCATCCAAGAAAAATGTTAATTTATATACTTAACGAATAATGATAAATTAAAACCAAAATAAATACTTAATTAACAAAATTGAATTACGACTAATATCAATAATATCTATAATCATACATATAAAATAAAAAATTATATAACACACAAAAGTCTCTCAAACTTATAATTTTTTATTAAATAAATTAACAATCTTAAGTGATTAGAATATTTTTTATTGATATTTGAAGCTTAACAGGTCAAACTGAAGTTAATCAAATTTAAAGTACGATTTGATTAACTTTTGAGCTCATCGTAATGATATTTGAACCAATATTTTCACGACTGGACCGTTCAATGATTCAGACAAATGTTCGATTTAACCGGTTAAACTATCGATCAAATCAAATGATACAATAAATAATAAAGATTAATTATTTTTATTATATATAAAATATAAACACTATATACACACACAATTAAAATTAAGGGTTAAGCTAACAAATGTCTTTAGTATACTTATTAAGGAATATTAGATGCATTTTGGAAATATAAATCTATCTTAAATTTCTCGACTAATAATAACTTAATGTTCCTTCATTTATTTAAGACTAAAATACCATTTATTATATCTTTATTATGTTTATCTACATTTTATTAATATTTTTTTAAAATAATTCTTTTTTTNATGATTTCTTTTATTATACATAAATATAAGATATATTTTACACATAAAATATAAATAAATATAAAAAATATATATTTGATATAAATAAATATTCCATGAACAATATTGGAAAGGGTTTTGTCTTAAAAAGTTGAGGGAACAAGAAGGTATTATTACTTATAAAATTTGAGTTATATTTATATTTCCAAAGCACATTTAATACTCTTTAACAGCTACTCTAAGGGAACTTATTAACTTAGCCCTAAAATTAATAATTCAACATTTATATTTTATTTTGTTAAGTTGAACAAGAGTACCTTACAAGAATAACACAAAGACGACATAAAATAGTTACAACATAATGTATATATAGCTAGATAGATTTTTAAATGTCATAAATTTTATGCTAAATAAACAATTTTGTTTATAAAATAAAATAAATTAGGTGAGTTTTAGATTTAATTTCATTAATATTTTATTTAAAAGTTAAATGTGAAATTATAAACCAAAAAAATTGATGGGCGGTTGGACCACTAGTTCAGTGGTTGGATCGTCTATTCAACGGTTCTGGCTGATTAAATCTGATCTAACTGCTAATTTAGTTTTTAGATTGAACCAACTCGTTCTAATGGTTGGTTTATGGTTCAACCGGTTAGACCGTCAGATCCAGTCCAGTTTAAACTGCTGGAGATTGTGCCCTAGGGTCAATCATTTTATGTATGTGTTTTGAACATATTGATTAGTTATAGAGATAAATTATGTTGTTATCATATTATTAGCATGTTTATCATGATAGCATCCATGATTAATTATGAGATAATTAATCTAAATCCGTCCCTGGTCGATTATTCTCGTGGGAGCGAGAATGAACTAAGACCAGCATGACCTCGGTGTATGGAGATACATGCACTAGATGCTTTACGACAGTCATGGTGCAATTATGTAAGGGGTTACAAGTTGCTGGACTGACCCGGAGAGTCCTGCATGGGTTTAGTCATTAGCTAGCCTCTCCTGTACACCTGTCACGATGCCTTAGACCTGAGGTCTTGACTATTCCGGCGTTGTAGTTGTCAAACTTTGGCCTAGTCTAACGTTGCCCGTAGCAGGGTAGCCATAAGGGCTAGGTACGGGTTTGGTTGATTACAGTGCTGAGGAATGTGGTTGACCAAGATGGAATTTTGTCCCTCATTAAAGATGAGAGATATTTAACTGTCGCCCTCAATGAGTCTGTCCAAGGAATGTGTGGCCACACAAGGAAATGGGACTAACTCAGGAAATCGAGAAAGTTATGGTTTGGATTAAGGATGACTTTCCCGTGCCTTATCCATGACCAAAATATCGTGTGACAATAGGGTCTATGACAAGGTGGTACTTAAGTTAAATCGGTTTTGATAAAAACGATAACTCACGTGTTTTGGGTAGTCGTGATGGCTTGCTAGAGTCCGCTCTCGACTTGTGAGTCATAGAGATGGCTTGCTGCCAACTTCACGTGAGGCCTGCTGGGTCACACATGGGCAGGATCTAGACACCGCTTAAAGGGACACGAATTAGGGTTAATTCGTGAGTCACTCGAATGACACGATTTAAGACATAGTTGAATGTCTGGGATATGAAGTCTTGTCTTAAATGAGATCTACGTTGGTGATATTTAAATTTGTGGGACAAGTTTAAATATATCAATTGTTAAATAGTTAATTAGATTATTTTATTTACAATTATAATATTAGGGAATAATAAATCAGATAATGTTCCTAAAAGTTAGGAGATTATTGATTTATTCAATTCACTAATATTTGGATAATTAGGGTTGAGGGTGGCGCCTCGTATAGGCTTTTAATTAATATAAATTTTTTATTAATTAAAGTCATGGATTTGAATTTGAATTCAAGATTTGATTTTGATTTCAAGATTCAAAATTTGAATTAAAGATATTAGGGTAATATTTTAATTCAATATTATTGGAAGATAATAAGTTGGTTATAACTTCCTAAGAGTTAGGAATGTTTTTTGATTTATTAAATTCCCAAATAATGTAAGGGGAAGATGGCGCATTCTTTGTGTGGGACCAAGGAAGATTTGATCTTCAAATTAATTCTCAAAGATTGCATTTTGAATTCAAATTAAGATATTAAGGTAATATTTTAATTAAGAATTCAAGTCCTAAAATTGTGATATTATTGTAATCTCATAATTTTATAATTTGATAATCCATTAATTTAGGGATTCCCTAATTATAATTATCAAATTTCCCCAACTCTATAAATAGGGCCTAGAAGTCGACTTGCTCACACCTTTTCTTTTGTAGAGAGAGAAAATTTTAAGCTCCCTAATTGTAGAGAGAGGAAAAATCGAGTTTCTCTAAGAGTGAGAGGAAATTCGATTTGCACCCTAGGTTTAGGGTTTTGAGAGGAAAACAAGAAAAGTTCTTGTTTTTTCTTGCGCCACCATCCTTCTTGGTTTCAAGAATTGTTCTTGATAACCAAGAACCGTAGATTGGAGTCCCGAATTCTTTTGGAGAAAAGAACTGAAGGCTACCGGCAGAGGAAGAACAGTTGGAGTGGGCTTCTCGGGATCGCATCATTCAACCACATCGATTGAAACATTGAGTTATAACTTCTTCCTTCACCGGTTTAAATCCTGCTAGCGGATCCGTAGGGAAATCACCTTTTGTTTTTGCGCCATGTTTTTAATTAATTTTAATTTTTCGCTTCCGCTGCGCGCCCCGTGATTTTCCAACAGTGGTATCAGAGCCACGCTAGTTTTGGGATTTGACACTAGTTTTGGTGATTATACATGAGATGTATGATGCTTGTTCACCGCTTTCAATCGTATGTTTGATTTTGCGAAAATCCACCGAAAAGTTTTCTTTAAAAACTTAATCTATGGAATAGGTGCAAATTATATGTATTGATACATAGGAAATCAATTGGATTGATTTGGAAATTTTTCTTGAAACTTTTAGGCCTAAGTCGAAATTTCTATATAATTATAATTAAAAGTGTTTTAATTATAATATTGTGGGATGGCTGGAAATTTATTAAAATTATGAATTTTAAAATTTTTGGGTTAATAATTTAAATTCTTGAATGTGATTCTTGAATTTTATAATTATTGATACAAGGCCTAATTTTCAAGAAGGCATGTTAAAATTGCACATACCCTAATTAAACACATTTTAAAAAAATTGTTTTTGTATGTGCTTTTGTATGTGAATTGACATGATAATATGTGAATTGTTCATATGTGTTATGTGGTGTTAACAATGGCTCTAGGTTTTTGGTAAATACGGCTTGCGTGTCGTCTCCCTATACTCTGATGTAATTTTACATTTTTGTTATACCTCAATGTAACTGGGGTTTTTCACAATGTAATTTTTATTTTTCTTTTTAGAAAAATTCTCTCATTGGCTTGAGAGGATTATAGGGTAGATGAGCCATATCTAAACACGATATGTTTTATGCATTTAGTATTTGTATGAGATGCAATGCGCTAGATGTATGCCTAGGGGTGCGAGTTTTAACATGCTATATTTAACTTTACACTACAACGTATATGATACGAGTGTAGGATCTTGTATGAGATACAAGATTCGTGCATGTGTTTATATGTATGAGATACATGGGGAAATAAACACATGGCATGACTCGTTTAATTTTAAAATTGGTTTTAAAATTGAACTAAAACGGAACATTTAAAATTGAACCCTTTTAAAAAATCTTAAGTTTTAATGCCATCAATAAAACACCCTATCAAAATCTTGTTCATCGTAGAGCGTCGAAAGCCCTTAGCTAAACGTATCTACCTTGACCTTGAGGAAACACGAGTGAATGGGAGATTCAACACAATGCCTTGTTGAAATCTTGGTGTATTGAATACGTCGAAAGCTCTTCGCTACACGTGTTCAGTGGGCCTTGATGATATGGGGTCGGGCTTCGGCCTCGTTGTTTTGAGTCTAGCCATTCACAAGTTTTATTGTGTGACTTAATGAGGTTATCAAATCGGATTTGGACCTCAAGGCATTAGATGGGATAAACATGCCATAACAAGTATCATATGATGATACAGTCCCATAAAGATCTAAGAGTCACATGAGATGTGATTGGTAAGGAGTTACCTACCTAAATAACCTAAGGAAGCACGCACGCCCTCCGCGACTGTAACCTTTGGTGAAATATGGATCTTAGCCACTAATAATTTTACTGGGATTTATAAAATGGTGGATATATTTTGCAATTAACTTTCATATCTTAGTTGTAGAATCAATGGCAAACAATAGTTCAACGTTATCACTGCGATCGATCCTTGAGAAGGACAAGTTGTCTGGGACAAACTTCCTTGACTGGTTTTATAATTTGAGAATTGTTCTCACCCAACGAAGGAAGCTTTATGTCCTAGAAATCTAAGTTAAAAGGGATGAACTTCCTTGACTGGTTTTATAATTTGAGAATTGTTCTCACCCAACGAAGGAAGCTTTATGTCCTAGAAATCCCTCCCCTGAAGAGCATGCCAAGGACGCTCCAAGAGCTCAAAGAACTGCTTGTGAGAATCACTTCAATGACTCTGTGGACGTTGCTTGCCTGATGCTAGCCACGATGGTTCAAGAGTTGAACACGGAAATATTGTCGGCCTTTTGAGATGGTCACACATCTCAAGGAAACGTTCCAGAACCAGGGGAAAGGGAAGGGCAAAGGAAAGAGGAAGGCTAAAGCCCCGGTTGGTGAGACCAAGCCAGGGGACAAGCCTAACCCACTACCTGCCAAGAAGGCAAAGCCTTCAAAGGATGCGATTTGCCTTTTAAGAAATTGCAAATTGTATTTGGAAGATCAAAAGAAGAAGAAGAGCGGTGAGGTCTCTACTTATGGTATCAACGTTATAGACGTTTGCTTTTCTGCTTTAACCACTTGGGTATTAGATACAGCATGTGGTTCTCACATTTGATGTGCAGGGTCTTAGAGACAGTAGAAAGCTGAACAGAAGCAAGATGGACCTACGAGTGGGCAATGGAGTAAGGGTTGCTGCTGTTGCTGTGGGAGCATACAAGCTTGTTTTGCCCTCTGGGTTTTTCTTTATTGTTATTATGTACCTTCTTTAAGTTCAAACAATGTTTCTCTTTCTTATTTGATAAGGAAGGTTTTACATGTATTAACTGTAATGGAAGGTGTTCAATTTATAAAGATGATGTTTATTTGTTTATGGTGATTTGCAAGATAATCATTGCATCTTAAAATTGGAACAACAACTGTTAATAACTATATCTATAACATTCATACAAGAAGGATTAAGATTAGCGAATCTAATCCTACGTACCTTTGGCATTGTTGTTTAGGCCATATAAACGAGAAACGCATAGAGAAGCTCCATAAAGATGGACTTGTAAGCTCATTTGATTTTGAATCATATGATGCTTGCGAATCTTGTTTACTTGGTAAGATGACGAAGGCGCCTTTCACTGGCCACAGTGAGAGGGCATCTGACTTATTGGGGATCATACATAGTAATGTATATGGACCCATGAGTACTCAAGCTAGAGGTGGTTACTCATATTTCATTACGTTCACTGACGGCTTCAGTAGGTTTGACTATGTCTACCTAATGAAGCACAAGTCAGAGTCTTTTGAAATGTTCAAGAGATTTCAAAGTGAGGTAGAGAACCAACTTGACAAGAAAATTAAAGTCCTTCGATTTCATCAAGGAGGCGAGTATTTGAGCCAAGAATTTATCGATCATCTTAGAAGTTGTGGGATAGTCTCACAACTTACTTCTCCTGGAAACCCATAGTGGAATGGTGTTTCTGAGAGGAGGAATCGAACTTTATTGGATATGGTTCGATCTATGATGAGTCAAGCTGATCTTCCGCCATCCTTATTTGGGGAATGCTTTAGAAGCTGCTGCGTTCACACTTAACCGTGTTCCGTCTAAGGCAATTGAGAAGACACCATATGAGATATGGAATGGGAAGAGGCCCATTATGTCTTACTTCAAGGTTTGGGGATGTGAGGTTTATGTTAAGCAACAGCCTAACGATAAACTATCTCCCAAAACCCTCAAGTGTTTATTTGTGGGATACCCCAAGGAAACGAGGGTGTATTATGTCTACTGCTCATCTGACAACAAAGTGTTTGTAATCAGAAGTGGATTCCTTTTAGAAAGGGATTTTGTTTCCAAAAGAAACAGTGGGAGTAAGATAGATCTTGAAGGAGTTCAAGATCCACAAGACACTTTAGAGGCGCAGACGGAAACTAGAGAAGAGCCACAAGGAGTTGTTGAAGCTCCTCTAATGACACAAGGACCACAAAGGTTTGATAGAACACGTTCTCAACCTCAAAGATACGGATTTTTGATGACTGAGAACAAGGATGTGTTGCTCATGGAGCGTGGTGAGCCTACCACCTATCAAGAAGCTATCGTGGGTCCCAACTCTGAGAAATGGGTTGAAGCCATGAAGGCTGAGATGCAATCCATGTATGACAACAAGGTATGGACCTTAATTGATGCACCTGAAGGTGTAAAAGCCGTAGGGTGCAAGTGGGTTTTAAGGAGAAAACCGAGATGGATGACAACGTCAATATCTTCAATGCGAGGCTAGTTGCAAAGGGGTTTACTCAACGTCATGGGATGACGAAACGTTTTCCCCAGTTGCAATGGCCGATTCCATTAGGATCCTGCTTGCCATAGCCGCATATTATGACTATGAGATATGGCAAATGGATGTCAAAACAACATTCCTTAATGGAAGGCTGCCCGAGGATGTGTACGTGACACAACCTGAGGGGTTTGTATGTCCAGAGGAACCAGGAAAGGTGTGCAAGCTTCAGAGATCCATTTGTGGATTGAAGCAAGCATCACGGAGTTAGAATCTTCGTTTTGATGAGGTAGTCAAAGAGTTTGGCTTCTTACAAAACTCTGACGAGCCTTGTGTTTGATGGAGATTGTGCCCTAGGGCCAATCATTTTGTGTATATGTTTTGAACATATGTATTAATTTATGGAGATAAATTAATGTGTTATCATATTATTAGCATGTTTACTATGATAACGTCCGTGATTAATTATGTGATAATTAATCTAAATCTGTCCCTGGTCGATTGTTTTCGTGGCAGCGAAAATAAACTAAGACCGGCATGAGCTCGGTGTATAGAGATACATGCATTAGATGCTGGAACGAGAGTCATGGTGCAATTATGTAAAGAGTTACAAGTTGTTGGACTGACCCGGAGAGTCCTGCATGGGTTTTAGTCATGAGCTAGCCTCTTCTGTACACCTGTCATGATGCCCTTAGACCTGAGGTTTTCATTACTCAAGGAATCGAGAAAGTTGAGGCTTGTATTATGGATGACTTTCCCGTGCCTAATCCAAGGCCAAAATATCGTAGGACAATAGGGATCAAGACAAGGTGGTACTAAGGTTAAGTCGTTTTGGCGATAAGCGATAACTCACGTGTTTTGGGTAGTCGTGATGGCTTGCTAGAGTTCGCTCTCGACTTGTGAGTCATAGAGATGACTTGCTGCCAACTTCACGTGGGGCCTGCTGGGTCACACACAAGCAGGATCAAGATGCCACGCTGGGACACGAATTAGGGTTAATTCGTGGGTCACATTAGTGACACCATTTAAGACATAATTGATTGTACTGGGACATGAAATCTTGTCTTAAATAAATATCTACATATATGATATTTAAATTTGTGGGACAAATTTAAATATATATATATATTAATTGTTAAATAGATAATGTGATTAGTCTATTTACAATTACATTCCTATTTATAATATCAGGGAATAATAAATTGGATAAGGTTCCTAAAAGTTAGGAAATTATTGATTTATTAAGTTCACTAATATTGGGATAATGGGAGAAGAGGTTGGTGCCTCATATAGGCATATTTTAATTGATAAAAATGTTTTGTTAATTACAATCATGGCTTGAATTTGAATTCAAAGATTTGATCTAGATTTCAAAGGATTGAACTAAAAATATTAGGGTAATATTTTAATTCAATATTTATAGGGGAATTCGAATTCTAGGTTCAAATTGAATTAAAGATATTAGGGTAATATCTTAATTCAATAATGAATTAGAATTCAAGATTCAAAAAGATTGAATTAAAGATATTAGGGTAATATTTTAATTCAATATTGTTGGAAATAACAAGTTAGTTATAACTTCCTAAAAGTTAGGATTGTTATTTTAATTTATTAAATTCCAACAAATTAAAGTGGGGATGGCGCATGGATGGGTATCTTTTGGAAGATTTGATTTTCCAATTTGATTCTCGAAGATTGCATTTTGAATTCAAATTGAAATATTAAGGTAATATTTTAATTAGGAATTCAAGTCCTAAAACTATGATATTATTGTAATATCATAATTTTATAAATTGATAATACTATAATTTAGGGATTCCCTAATTATAATTATCAAATCCCCAAACTCTATAAATAAGATAGCACAAGTCGAATTCCAAAAAAAAGAGCCTTGCACAAGTGGGAAACTTGACTTTAGCCTAGCACATCACAAGAGAAAAATTCGATTTTGGGTCTTGGTGAAGAGAGAGAAAACGCAACCCTGGTTTTCCTAGAGAGAGAAAGTGGCGCACAAACCCAAAGGAGTTTAGGGTTTGTGCGACAAGGTTGTGTAGGGTTAAGAATTGGATTCTTGACCATAGGCGCCAACATTGTTCTTGGAGATTCGAGAATTGTTCTTGAATTGAAGAACACCGTAGATAGAGGTCCCCGATTCACTTGGAGAAGTGAAGGAGGCTAGCACCTAGGCATCTCCAAAACTGTTCGTGTGGATCACCGGCAGAGGGAGCACACTTGGAGTGGACTCCTCAGCATCGTAGACACAAAAGTCACCGATTGAATTGGGTAAATTTCTGGTCCTCTTACTGATACAGATCCATAAAGCGGATCCTTGGGAAAGAAATCACTTGTGCGCCTGGTTTTAATTTTATTATGCGATTTATTTTCTGTTTTTCGCTGCATTGCGCCCCTCTGATTTCCCAACAGTGTTTACAAGAAGGTTAGTGGGAGCACAATTGTGTTCTTGGTGCTTTATGTCAATGACATTTTGCTCGTTGAAAATGATAATCCTACCTTGGAGATTGTGAATCTTGGTTGGGAAAATCATTCTCAATGAAGGACTTAGGAGAAGCTGCCTATATTCTAGGCATCAAGATCTATAGAGATAGATCTCGAAGGCTTCTTAGATTAAGTGAGAGTACATACTTGGATGAGGTACTGAAGGGGTTCAGTATGCAAGACTCCAAGAAGGGATTCATACCGATGAATCATGGTTTAGTCCTAAGCAAGAATCAATGTCCCAACACACTTGATGAGTGAAGGGCGCATGAGTGGCATCCCTTGTGCTTCGGCAATAGGATCCATCATGTATGCCATACTATGTACTCGACTATATGTGTCATTTGCACTGAGCATGACGAGCTGGTTCCAACAAGACCCTAGTGAGGATCATTGGACCGCTGTCATAAACATCCTTAAGTACTTGAGAAGAACTAAGGATGAATTCTTGGTTTATGGTGGAACTGATGTGTAACTGGTTACACAGGTGCCCGTTCTCCAAACCGACCAAGATGTTTTAAATCGCAGTCTGAATACGTGTTTCTCCTGAACGGTGGCA
>QANZ01006002.1:8813-26051 GCA_003254925.1 Chamaecrista fasciculata
TGAAATCAATGTTTAATGCATGGTATATTTATTTTTTAACTGTTTTAATTACATGTTCATATCTAACAGGCAAATTTAAATTTTTCTTATAATTTTCTTTTTGGCCAATTTTTTTATAATTGATCTTATGTTTATGTGGAATTCTAGAGTCGTAAATATTAATATGGATATAAATATTCACATATCAGTCTCTATCATAAAGTTTCAATTAAATAAATATGAAGATAGTATAAGATAGTATTTTTGACTTTCAACCTTACTTCTCAAATAATGCATATTGTAAGCAGGAATAAAAGGGTTCGACTAAATAAATACAAGTGATGAGCTATAGCGAGTAATATAATTTTTAAGCCACTGACAAAATTCATTTCTGAAAAGCTATTCTGATTCACTATTCACTATTCACATTTTAGACGACGTACTGCATGTTAGAGTTCTATTTGGGAAGAGACGAGAGAACAATTTTTTATATTAATTTTAATATAAATTAACGCAATGTTAAAGAAGAAAAAATAATATATATAATTTCACATATATAATATATTTAATTTGTTATATTACTTTATTGTATTGTTTGAATTTTGAAAGCTCAGATAATCAGATTTCACAAAATTAGGCTCAAATCCTAATCTTAGCGGCAAGAGGCAGGCAGCTGACTATAAAATTGTTAGGGTATATTTGTATTAGATATTATAATTAAATGGAACAAAAGACGAGGAAAGAAAAAATAATTTTGTTATTTGTCTGTTTCTTGAAAAGTTTACATTTGGAAGATAATAAGGAAATAATTATTTATTATCATTTTTATTCACAAACTAAAAGTATCATAAATGGCATTCTGCCAAAAAACATTTACATAGGACCTGTTAGATTGTACACTATCTTAATTTTCATTTCTCTCTTGATTTTCAAAATATATCCGAATATTAGTTAGTTATAATTAAATATCATAAATGGCATTCTGCCAAATATATTCGAATATATTTTTCTTTCTCTTCTTCTTACTTTCTCTCTCTAACTCCATAAAAAAATACATAAAAAAAAGGCTTAAGTGCAATTTTGGTCCCCTAACTTTTGCAAAGGTCTCAATTTGGTCCCCTAACTTTTTTTGTTGCAATTTTGGTCCCTTAACTTTCGCAAAGGTCTCAATTTGGTCCCCTAAATTCTTTTGTTGCAATTTTGGTCCCTTAACTTTTGTAAAGGTCTCAATTTGGTCCCCCTAACTTTCGCAAAGGTCTCAATTTGGTCCCATAACTTTTTTTGTTACAATTTTGGTCCCCTAAATCTTGGAAACGTCTCACTATTAGTCTAAAATGCACTTCCAAGTCATGAAAACGTCTCCGCAAAATGGTCATTTTTTAATCCACTTCACTCATATTTATCACATCATCAACTAACTCAGCCTTTAGATCGGCACTAACGACAGATAATAGATGGAAAAAGTGCACTTGGGACCAACAGTGAGACGCTTTCAAAAGTTAGGGGACCAAAATTACAACAAAAAAAGTTAGAGGACCAAATTAAGACCTTTATGAAAGTTAGGGGACCAAAATTGCAACAAAAAAAAGTTAGGGGACCAAATTGAGACCTTTGCAAAAGTTAGGGGACCAAAATTGCAACAAAAAAAGTTAGGGGACCAAATTGATACCTTTGCGAAAGTTAGGGGACCAAAATTGCACTTAAGCCAAAAAAAAAATAAATGCAGTTGATCCAATCTCTATTCATACCTTTAATGATGTAAACTCTTCATCAATCACCAATACAATGACGATGATGATGAATCACATACCCACATCTGTCATCTATGCTTTAACTTGTGCTTTTATTTTTTTATTTGTTTAGAATATTTCAATGGTTCAGAACACGTTGTGAAATGCAGAGCACCCACTTTTTTGCTCACTTGGCCAAATAAAGAAAAAGTTAAAGAAGGCAGCACCCACTTATCTAACTTTTTTTCTCAATACTTTAAGGAACGTGTGCACAGACATTTTAAACAAGTTGAATTTTGGAACTATATACCCTAGACTATATTATTGTAGTATCTAATTTAGTAATTTAATTATTAATTTTTTAGTATATATTTTTCTTATACGATTTCATTATCATTATTTAGACAATTGTGCATTAAAATTGATTTTTATGTCATTTGACTCGGATATTCTATTTAAATCATCCAATCATTGTATGAATAAAATGAAAGTGATTCTATTATTTAGAAAATTAAAGAGTAAATGAATATAGATATATAGATGAACTTGTTTGAAAAATGTATATGACAATCAAAAACAAAATAGAGAGTATTTAATCATACCTTTTTTTTTTTCAAAAAGCAACGAAAGATTGGTAAGTCAGTTGCAAAATATATAAAAAGTAATCAAATATACACATCTTACAAAATTGAGAGATATAACATCTTATAAAAATTAATTTTTGTGAAAGTGCAAAACTTAAATTTAACTTCAGGTAAAATAACTTAGCTGATATTAACTTTAATACCGAATCTAGTTTTAGTTTGGAGGTAAAAGTTATGAATAATTTCATTATTAGGAAGAATTCACGGATCATATACAAACAAAAGTAGCTTTAATAAACCACGTGAGGGTGGCTTAGTAATTTTTCACTTGGCCCCTTAATCAAGTGGTGAGGGTTCGAATCTTACCTTTAGGAATGGAAAACATTATGTGATCAGTCTTTACCCTTAAGTGGAGGTCCCACGACGAAGGAATTAGTCATTGTTCCCGACGGTAAATACCCTTAGTTTATAAAAAAAATAACTTTAATAAAAGCAAACAAATTAAAAAAATTTCCTAGTGTATAACATTAAAAATTTTCAATGATTTAATTTCTTTTATCCGCTAATTTTTATAATTTAATCTTAATTAATTTAGACTTAACATAAAATATGTATATATTTTTTTTTTAATAAACCAAGAGTATCCACCGTCGGGAACAGTGACTAATCCCTTCGCCGAGAGTCCTCCAGTTAAGGGTAAACGACTGGCCACATAATGTTTTCCATACCTAAAGGTGGAACNGAAACTCATATGTTTAAATTTTGAAATTTTACTTAATAGTGTTTCAATATAATTATTTAGGCCAAGATGCAGAGATACCCATTGAGTTTTAAGGTTGGGTGCACAAAACACCCATGAGTTTTCAATTTGTGCAAATAACACCCTTATGTTAAATTTAGGCCAAATATGTGAGGGTATAATAGTAATTTCATAAAAATATAGGCCAAAGTCTTATTTTGGTCCCTCAAGTTTGCTCAAAGTTCTGTTTTGGTCTCTCGAGTTTCTAAAAAGTTTTACCATTAGTCTCTTTCCAATTTCCATCCAATTTTTCTGTTAAATAAAAGAAAAAACTGGTTAAAGTTTTATTTTTTTGAATTAAGGTCATTTCTTTTTATAATAGGATCAAAGTGTAAGAAAAAATGAATAAACTGGTATTTGAAACAATTTTGCCCCAAAAACATAAACCCATTTCAATCGGCACTTCAATTTTGCCTGAAACTGTACGACCACACCGTCTTCCACCTCAATCGCACGCTTCACGGCCTCTGGAAGGCTTCGCCAAGAACATAACGTTGCTCCGCCGTCGACGCTCAAACATGGCTCAGCACCGCCCTTACGAATCTCCAAACCTGTAAGAACGGATTCGCCGATTTGAACCTCACTCTCTCTGTTTTCAACTCCGATTCCAATCTCAGCGTCTCCACTTCCAATGTCACCATGATGATCCGAAACGGCCTCGCCGTGAATTCCGCCTTTGCGAAATCGCTTAAGACCGTCAAATCTGGAAAAACCAACCAGAATACGACGGAGATGACGGAGGAGGATTATGATACGGAGTTTCCGCGGTGGCTTCGGAACGGAGAGAGGAGGCTGTTGGCATCTCCGGTGGCGGCGGTGAAGGCGAATCTGGTGGTGGCGAAGGAAGAAGAAGAACGGTGATTGAAGAAGGAGGAGAAGAGTATTTGCTGAGTTCTTGTTTTCTTGGGCAAAATTGTTTCAAATACCAGTTTATTCATTTTTTCTTACACTTTAGTCCTATTATAAAAAGAAATGACCTTAATTCAAAAAAATGAACTTTTTGAGTAATGTAAACCAATTTTTTATTTTATTCAACAGAAAAATTGGATGGAAATTAGAAAGATACTAATGGTAGAACTTTTTAGAAACTCAGAGGGACTAAAATAGAGCTTTGAGCAAACTTGAGAGATCAAAATAAGACTTTGGCCTAGATTTTTATGAAATTACTATTATACCCTCACATAGTTGGCCTAAATTTAACCTAAGGGTGTTATTTGCACGTAATTGAAAACTCAAGGGTATTATTTGCACAAATTGAAAAGTCAGGAGTGTTTTGTGCACCCAACCTAAAACTTAAGGGTGTCTCTGTAGTTTTTTTGGCGAAAAAAAAGATACTGTATTTTTATATTTGACGATCTGACGTGGGAGTGTGTGAATATCAAAAAAGAAAAAGTGAAAAACAATTACAAATTATTTTTGTTTGGTAAACAAAAATATGCAATTTATTTATTTTACATAAATATGTTGTGTGCCTTTTAGAGACTCCATTTTCGTCCAAACCAAGCAATAGCTTGCAGAGGTGAGCGAGACGCAGAGAGAAGCTGAAGAGAGTAATAGAGAAAGTCTCTCTGTTCATTTTCAGCACTCACTTGGGTCCACAGCCCATTACAAACTCCACAGAAGTACACTCTTCTGCCATTAACGCCAGGCAAGGTTTTCCATACTTTTCCATTTTTATATGATCATTACGAATTCCTTCACTGTCCTTCTTCACATTTTGCATCCACATTAACTGCTGTAACTCTTGATGTTCTGCCGAATAACGCAATCTTTTCCATTTCATTCGATTTTGGTGGTCCAACTTTTAATCTCTCGAAACAGAGGTTTCCACAATTTATGGGATTGCTTTTTCGTCGGCCATTTTTGTTAAACCCTAGTGCTTCTATGTGGTTTTGCCGTAATTCCGCGACAGAAGATTGAGAGTTTCGCTGCCTGTGACCTATTCGAAAGTGAGAAGACGTTTCGAACTCAGTGTAGGGTATCCGATTATTAGTCTAAGCGATTCGGTTAGTCTTGTCTATTGTAGCCCGGGATAGCAAGGTTTTCTATGCATTTTCTCTTGGTTTGTTACTATTTAGTATTTACTTAGGAACTTTTGTTCTTTTGACATGTGCAAAATTATAATATTTCGTATATTGATATTGATTTTTAATTGTCATTGGGGAAACGTAATTTTTTTTCTTTTGGTCTGCACGTCCTTGTGTTCATGAAATTTACCTTTTTTTTTTCTTCCGGATTCTTTGATGCATGTACTATTTGGTACCAGAATGCGTAGTTGAGGCTTCAATTATCATTCCTTGTTATTATTCCTATTGAGGTTTTCTTTTACTTCTTTGACTTGTTTCCCTGATCCTCCTTTCCACCACTCCAAGCCTTTTAGTCCTCTGGCTCACTTTCTCAATAAAGGCAAGGTAAAAAGAAAAAAAAAAAACTGGTATTGCTTCCACCTTTGATATGCTGGATTTGATTACAGATGGAATCTTTTTGCTTGGAATTTGTATGTGAAAACTTCTCTGGTGTCTTGTGTTTTACCTTTTCCCCTGTCTGCGAATTTAAGTGTTGTTGTCTTCTGAACTCAAGGTAATTGGTTTTTGGTCTTGCAAATCTGACCATTATTGTTGAAATATATATGATTATTATACTTCCTTATTCAGAGGCTGGAGCTGGAAAAGAAAAAGATAGTCTATGGAGGGCGGCGCAGGAAGAGATTTGGAATGCCAGAAGACTATGGATGGGAAGGCGAGTGATGGGAGTGCACTAGGGAAGGGAATTCCTTCCTGTTGCTTGAAGGCTATGGCTTCAGCTCCTGAGCTTGAGGCTAAGTGTCATTCAACTGTTGTTTCTGGGTGGTTCTCAGAATCTCAGTCTTGCTCTGGTCATTATCTGATATATTATTCTGGAATTATTGTATTTATTCCAATTCCTTTTCTCCCAAAGGAATGTCTTTTCTGTTATTGAATAGCAGTAAAATGACTTTACATCTGATATCATTGACTTCTATTGACTCATTCCTTTCTTCTTCTTTGTTTTCTCCGTCACAGGGACAACTAGGAAAAATGTTTATTTTAACAACCCAATGTGGCCAGGTGAGTCTTGGTGTTCTATTCATCAATCTGAATGTCTCATATTCTTGTTCATTTACCATTGCTTTGATGCCAGTATTTCCATGTAACCGACAGTGTTAAAATTTTCCCTCTTTCTGATGCTGGATAGCTGAAATCAGGAACATTTTCTGAATGACCATATTCTTCCACTTTTCATGGCTTTCATGATTATTTTGACAATCAATAAGTCTTTATTAAGAATGCTGAATGGAATACAGAGATTCAAGTATGATATTGAATATTACTTCTTTCTGAGGAATCTGATCCAAATGTTAAATGTTGGTTTATAAAGCTCCCGCCCTTCTCCCCATTTGGTCCTTAATATTATGTCATATATTTAGGGTTAATGGTTTTTTTATCTGACGAATCATGCAATGTCTTTGATTTACAATAATTTGGGAAATTTAATACTTCAGTTGTGATCTTGAATCTTTATGTATATTGCTAATGTTGATACTTGTTGCCCATCATTAGGAGAAGCACACTCAATTAAAGTGGAGGAAATTTTGTACAAAGAAAGATCAGAGTACCAAGAGGTTTTGGTTTTTGAGGTTTGGCATCTTTCCCTTAAAAAGTCCCCTCCAAGGTGTACCTATATGTGTTTAACACCAATCTTTTTGGTTTGCAGTCTTCAACATATGGAAAAGTGCTTGTTCTTGATGGGATTGTTCAGTTGACTGAGACAGACGAATGTGCCTACCAGGAGATGATAGCTCATCTTCCCCTTTGTTCAATTCCATCCCCTAAAACAGTAACACATTTGCTTTAAATTAAATTTTGCACTATTAATTGTTTCTGCTGGTTGAACATATATATTTTGTAATTTTCTGCTGCACTTTATTGTTTGGTTTGTTTTTTACCTGATGCTTTTCTGATAATAGTAACAATGATAATAGTATAGTAATAACAATAACAAGAAGTTTATCTATTGATCCCTCTTAATTGGGTTATTGTTATCCATATAGGTTGTGGCATGGAAAAGGAGCTGTTTGTATTGTTACTGCTTATTTTTTTTATATGCAGTACTAGAAGGTTTCACAATGTATGCTTTAACTAACACAACCAAAAGAAGGAAGAGGAAATAAGATTTTCTGGATACCTGTCAATGTTTTATCTCTTGAAGTTATTCCTTTCTCTTTTAATGTCATCTCATATTTCGTGTCTTTGGTTCTTCTAATGGAAGAACCAACCTTTTAACAAAGAAGAGAGCTTCCATCTTTGTTTTATTGTGTGCAGCATGTATATTAACTTGGGACTTTCTGACCCAAAAAACAATCTGGGACTCATTATATTAAATAAATTATTGGAATAGTGATTTAAAGTATAGTAGTATGGTATCCCTTGTTTTATGTAAGTTGGACTCAGACACGAGGTTATGTTCATGATTCCATGTTGAATAGGCTCTTCCTTTTGGTGCCATTAACAATATGGTGGCGGGGTAGTGATATTGCTGTTATTTGTGTTGTTTCCACAGCTATTTTTTTATGGAGTATGTTTAGTGGGCTAGTAGTGTTTTGGAATTTGTTCTAGTGGGTGTAATTTATAGAACTTGTTTATTTTTGGTAGAGATTAATAACCAGGCTTCGCATGCCATGTGTAATCGAAGTTCGCATATCATCTGTGATGAAGTGACTATTTTTAACTGTTAGCGCGTTATACTGTTGCCAGTGAAATATTAAAATCAATGAACAAGATCTGCTTGCCTTGAACTTGTACGGTCACCAAAAGATGTCTCTTATACGTGAATTTCTTTGCCATGTTGGCAGGACTCTTGACTGAAGCGCTAGATTTCTAATCATCAAATTTGTCTGTAAAATATGATTCTCTGTTTTATTCTTTCTGTTTCTTTAAGAAAGGAATGAGAGGAGGGACAGTATGGGGGAAAAGATACAATAAGAGGGAATACGCTTCTTTATTAATACTTTCAAAATCTGAGGCCCTTGATCCTAAGAGACAAAATGATGCTTAAAAATTAGCATCAATACTTTCTTTTATATGTCATATATTAAAAATCTATTTGTGTTCCAATGTATTATGCTAAATGCATTTTACCTTTTTTAATGTTGATTCAGGTTCTGGTTGTTGGTGGTGGAGATGGTGGGGTTCTAAGGGAAGTGTCTCGCCACAGCTCTGTGGAGCATATTGATATTTGTGAGATAGATAAGATGGTTATTGATGTAAGTGATGGAATTTTTAACTTATGTTTTCATTATAACTAGAAGGGCTTATCGTTATGGTTATTTTCTAGGTTTCTAAGAAGTATTTTCCAGAGCTAGCTGTTGGATTTGAAGATCCCAGAGTACACCTTCATGTTGGTGATGGTATCAATTTCTGCTGACCTATTTTATGCTTGTTAAATTGCCAATTTTATAGCTCTATATTTCCTGAATTCCAAATTGTAATGTTCACAACATCAATTGATCTTTACCTAATTTTGGCAGCTATTGAATTTCTTCGACAAGCACCTGAAGGGAAGTATGATGCTATCATTGTTGATTCATCAGATCCTGTGGGTATGACATTTCATTTTATAATTCATTAAAAAATCAGCAAGATATGTGCATTACTTGAATTAATTCTGAGCACTAGACATGAAATTGAATTATAGATAGACAAAATAAATGGTTTGATAAGTAATTTGAAGTAGGTCTGATGTGGAACCATGTTTGTCACTTGGAAGGTTGCCAAATTGGATTAGATCTTGAATTTGCCAGGTTCTTCCGAATTTCTTAATTTCAGTCTGATTGTATAACATTTAATTGGGATGTACTTGATGGATTCAGTGTGTTTTTTGTCCCCCGTTGGTGTTTACCTTGTTGATTGATTATCTTCCCGTGAAATATATTCATGACTATAGAAAAATAACCTGGAAGTAGAAAGACTAAAAGCTATAATTCCACTTGCGTACGCTAGATTATCAAGATCTTACAAATCTGATTTGTAATTTAGGTCCTGCCCAGGAATTAGTAGAGAAGCCATTTTTTGACACAATAGCTAAGGCTTTGAGACCTGGTGGAGTTCTTTGTAATATGGCAGAAAGTATGTGGCTTCATACACATCTTATTCAAGATATGATCTCCATTTGTCGAGAAACATTTAAAGGCTCTGTACATTATGCATGGGCAAGTGTTCCAACATATCCTAGGTAATTTCTTCTTTTAAATTGTTGATAGACAGACTAGTAGGTATTCTTGCTTTCAAAGGCTTTTTATATTTTTTCGAAATAAACTTGTCTTTCTTCTCATTCTTGGCTAGATATTTCCTAAATTTCTTTGGTTCTTTTGTGCTGCTTTTAGTGTGCTTCAAGTTGGTAGTAGTGTTTTTTTTTTATTGTACCTTGTGACAGTTGGATATGTTGCTATCATTGTTAAACTTCATTCAAGAAATATGTATTTGTGCTAATCGTAAAAGACCATCCTTGGAATGCAGTGGTGTCATAGGTTTTCTTCTGTGCTCTACGGAGGGACCACCTGTTGATTTTGGAAATCCCATCAACCCCATTGAGAAAGTGAAAGGTGCTATTGAACACAAAAGAGAACTCAGGTTCTATAACTCACAGGTAGTTTTCCCATCAACCTCAAATATATTCATTTCTACTTCTCTACTTGCTTACTTGGCCTGCTCTGATCAATTGTACTCTATTCTCCCACGAGATTAAAGTGAATTATGGATCATATCTGCACTCCGTGTAGTTTGGCCACTTCAAACCATATAAATATGTGCCACAACATTTCAAATTGTACACTGACACTCGAATTTTGTTGTGTTGCTGTTATATACCATCTTATTATGGTTGCTTTTAGTCATAATTAGCATAGTTACAGGCAAGAGAAGAAATCTAATGACACTTTCTGTTTTTCTGTAGATGCACTCAGCTGCTCTTGCCTTGCCGGCATTTCTGAAAAAGGAGTTGAGCTCGATTGGTGCACTCCATTAGGCAGTATGAGAAAATAGATATATGACATCTTTATATTTACTGAAACTATAGATCAAGTCATTAGATACTACCTTAAACCCTTTAAGCTATCGATTCTGATTGTATCGTGGATGTGTTACAATGAAGTCATTAGATATATTGTGCTTGTGTTACAATGACAGATTGGATTGAGATCGTGGTCTCTTTCTGTTTTACTGTATTACTGTGCATTTTTGCTACATGCTTAAACAGGTGTAATGGTTGCGGACTTACATGAATGATTTGTGTATTTTGAAAATAATTGTGGTGTTGAGGAATTTCTAGACATTTGATTTTGTTCATTTTATGTTGAAGACTTGAAGGTGGTTTTCAAATATTAAAGAATGTAGTTTTGCTGGAAAAATTAGGAGACTTGTTGATTAGTGGTTGGAAAAATCCATCAAATCATCTAATCAAGTGGCAACTAAGACAGCACTTAAAAATGGAGGGAAGTTTTGAAATCATGACTTATCATGCAAACTTTGCTAACCTGGGTCGTTATTCATGTACTCTTTGATGCAACTTGTTGTATCATGCAACAAGTGAAGTGGCATAATTTCCAATTTATGGCATTCACTTGTTGCATGATATAACAAGTTGCATTATAGACTTCTTTGATTTTTGTAAGATGTTATTTTTGACTCTTACCCGATGCTTTCAATGTTGTTATTATTGCATATAATTCTGTTTTTATCTTTATATACTATTTACATTTGTCAAAATTCAATTCTGAGTTAGATTACCATTTATTTTGTGAAAATAAAAAATACGCTCCAAAAACCTGAAAGTTAATTTTTCAGCTTACACAACCTGTGGCCAATTGATATGAATAATGCTAATTGTTCACCCTCCTTATAGTCTTCAAATTAAACTACTTCTGTAACCATAAAATTAATTAATTTATCGTATTTGATCACTAGACTGAAACTTGCTGCAATTTCAGTTTTCAAAGGAAAAATAACTGCAAAGCATTTTAATATTTTGATTATTATGTTTTTTTAATTTATAATTTATTGGCGAAGTTGCACTCGATTGAAGTGTTCAACATAGAATCGAAAATTGGCAAAAGAAAAAGAAATCATAGAAATGTTGGGCCAGTTTAAATTGCTTGATGATACTATTTTATTTTTTTAAAAAAATATAAAACACTAATTATTATTTTTAAAATCTAAAATCAGAAAATTATTGAGAAACATTTTGAAACCTCAACAATTTTAAAATGTTTTTAGAGATGAAAATCAATCAAGCCCATTATATCAACCCACCTATAGCCCATTGTATACATTGAGTAAGCCGATGGAAGAAAAATATAAAAATAATGGAGTAAATTCCCCCTCCCCCTCCCAACCATTTTCCTTGATCAATGGTGTAAACATTCAAGAAACCCCAAAATACTAATAGATTTTTTATTTTCCTTTCTTGGGTAGAAAATACTATTACAGATTTACATACAATTCATAATATACATTCGTGTAATACTTGAAATTGAAACAGAAGTAGGCATTGCATATCAATACAAAATTACTATCAGTCTTCAGCAGTAAAATCTGGTTCAGCAGGCTTCTGAAGCAGCATGGGTGGTATTCTCTCAGGTACCCTTGTCTTACGAGTGCCATTACGACGTAGAGCTCGAAGTGCATTAGCAGCGAACCTGGAAGCATATATGGTGGCACCAAGACTGGGTGAGCTACCACCTGCCTTGGCCAAAGCATCTTGCAGCCGATTCTCCTCTTCACGAAGAGACTCTTCAAGCTTCTTCTTACTATATCGGCGCCATGCTGCTTGTATGAAACATGCAGCCCATGTACGCCATTGTTGAGAGTAGAACCTGAATGTGTGGCGAAGTTGCTTACTGTGAAGACGTCGAAATTGAGATGCCACAAACTTCAAGTCATCGGCTTTTAGAGCAAAGCCTTCAACTTCTGAAAGGGTTTGGACTGTCCTGGTTGAGATGGGAAGATTGGATGAGGAATGTGGGTCTAGTGCCCAAGTGAGAAGCTCCTCTCCACAGAAGTCGCCAGCCTTGAGGTATTCAGAGTTAAAGAAGCCGGTTCTTCCACCATTAGTTGTCATGGTCAATAGCTTGCCTCGCATTATGAAAAGCATCTCATCAACAGGATCTCCTTCCCGGACAATGTAGCTTTCTTCAGTGTAAAGCACTGGCTTGAGACGATCACACATTGCGTCCAATAGTTGTTCATCCATTTTCTCAAACATTGGCACCTTAAATAATTCATACAATAAACAAGCTTGAGTTATTTACTTATAAAGTATATAAGGTGGGGGGTGGGGAGAAAATAATAGTAGCTTGAATGCTTCAAAAAGCAAATATGATTGATTATTTTATTTTATAGTTATAAACCAAACAAGCCCTAAGTCTCCGGAGTATAACAAAAAAATATTCCATAAACTAGTCTTCAAAATCCTGTGGCAGGAACTGTTCCCAACTTCTAGTGAAAACAGGTAAAGTATTCCTTCAAAATGTTCATACATCCCATTTAAAACAAGGGACTTCGTAATATTACTGAAAGGTGACAGAACTTACTCTCATCAGTAAAGCCAAGCAAAGATGACGCTTAATGTCCCTCCTCAAATCTTTGGGTAGATTATGAATCAAATTATCCTCATCGACACCTCTGGTTTCCTGCCATTTGTATTGCTCATACCTTCTGATTCTCTCTCTTAGACTATCAGGGAGTAATCGATGAGACATCCACTGTTCTGCATCTCTCCTTTTCACTCTCATCTCTTCCAATCTTGTAGTTGTTGACTGCAAGTATGTCTGTTTCACAACAAAAACATTTTTTTCAAAACCTAGATGATAATATCCTCAGATACAAATGAGTTGGATATTTACCTATTGCAGTGAGCTTTGCATAGTAAATTTAAAACATAACACAGCTTAGAGCAACCATTCTAGAAGATTTGTAACTAGGACAGAAAACTGGGGTTTACATAGACAAGATCTAGATTCATAATGAGACAGTATATCAATCACCCCCTACAAAATTCAGAATAAGTGAAGTACTGAAGATCCTCCACCATGATTGTACATGCTCTGATATCAGTAGCATTTTTTGTTAATGAACTCCTAGTTGAGAAGGAAATCTACCAACAATGGAATCTTAATGAAACAAGGAATTTGAGACAAATTTCAGCAAATGAACCTGCATGTTTGGTACTAGCCAATCTGTTGATACGTGGTACTAACCTGCATGTTTCCGATGAGAAATGAAAATAACACCAAACCAGCGATGGAAATGAAAACTGCAAAGCAAATTTCCCAGACATAGGTACTTGTTTGCAGGTTCTGACCGAGAGAACTACAACAAAAAAAGGCATCATGCTCCCCCAAAGGAGGGTGGGGGAACAATTATAAAGTCAGGAAAATATTAAAAATTAAAATGTGCTCAACATCATTTAACAGATACATTTATACACTCATCATCATAAACTGATTACTCAATTTATAAACTATGTTGCTACATAATATGATTAACTTTGAATTCAAAGCAAATAATCTGTATGGTGAAAAAGCATTCATGAAGGCTGGAGCACACCTCAGATTTCTAAGGCCCCACCAAAAGCAGTAAAAAAATTTTTGAGGGAAGTCTCTAGACTCCACAACACCAGATTGAAGGGCATCAAGAAATATTCCAAAATTGAAGGGTGCTTTATCTGCATCCACTACGGGGCAAGAAGTATTCAAGAATGTCGAAATCTTGCTCAACTGTGGACGATCATCACAAGACAAATCTGCCAGTCTGCAGCTAGACGTAGTATTTCCTAGACAGGCTTCTTGCCAGCATGTGGTCTCTCTTTCAATGGAGAACAAGTACCAAAAGGCACCTACAACCTAAGAGAAAGAAGTAACGCTGTCATCAGAAAGAAATGCAGAAGAGAATATTTACACTTACAGATATGGTACAATTGTTGGAACATGATATTCTCAGGTTTAACCCAGCAGTTTGAAAAGTTAAATAGGATCATCATGATTGTACCCATCATCAGCCTACTTAAGACAACTTAAGGAACTGTCATACGTGGTGGGGAGCCAGAAAATTTATTCAAGCTTTTCATGTATACTTCAGGAAACTATAACCTGAAGGCGCCACAGCACTCCCCTCAACACCAACCATAAAATAAAAGGACTCAGCATAACTCTGTACAACATTGCTCTCTACAAGTACACAAGAAGAAGAAAAGTGCAGATTTAACTTACATGGCTAGCAAGCATGTAAAGAAAGAGATTAAATGCAGCTCCAGCCCAAGCAGTTTCAGTAATAATGCCAGAGGTCCTTGTCACTTCTTTATATAATGGAATGATTCGTAAAAATCTTGGCACATATTGGAAGAAAACAATAAATTTCAGCAAATTCTTTGTATTCAGAGGTCTGAAGCCTTTCATCTTTGGAATGACGATTAGAATCACCACCTACCAATATATGAGATAACTCAATCAATAAGCTTACAGATGAATCCAAATAAATAAACTTATAAATCTAAAGCCCCACAGAACATAAAATATATTCAATTTGGAGGATTCAGCTTATCCTCCAATTTTCTAATTTGCATTATGTCAAAGTGTGCCACTATTTGCAGCCATAGGAGATTACCTATGCAATCATTTGCAAAACAATAACAGCAGAGGACAGAAACTCCTTAATAGGAAAAAGGGAAGCATTGAGTTGGCACATAACATACATTCAATCACAGGCCTGTTATAGAAGTTAAAAAAAAAAGGGGGTTAGGGGCAAGCAAAATTTCCTTACCTGAGGGAGGGGAAGAACGGCAAGAATGTCAATCAAGAAGTATGATGACAGATACCTCTTAGCTATTGCCCAAGCATCTTCAACCAAGACACCTCTTCCAAATACTCGAGAAGAGGGTGCAATAAATCCAGTACGAAACTGGAAAATTATGTGTACTATATAAAAAATATCTGAAAAGGATCTTAAAACAAAGGCTGTAATCTCCATCTTCTTGTCCAAGGAAAGGCATTTCTTTGCATCATCAACGACAGGGACATAAAAGAACAAAGGATCTAGTGATACAGCGATAACACATGATAATACAAATATCTTGTTCCACTTTTGAAGGAATGGGCCCTGTGGGTCAAGGATTTTCTTTCTAGGACTGAAACTCCTAGCCAAAAGACTGTTATAGGGAAAAGATTTGAAAGATTTTCTAAATCTCTGTATCCTCTCAGATCCAGATTCCAAGCCTCTTTGAAACTTTGATGAAACGGAATTTAGCGTACTTCTAATTCTCCCTGAGTGTGCTATGTTATTTGTCGGATATTGGCTCTCAGAACTCTTCTCTGAATTCCAATCCTGAAACCTGAACAATATAATCAGATATAAAATCAGTCTATTATTCTAATCTTTTTTGGAACAAGATTCCAAATTTCCCCAGCTATAAGAATTCATATAAAGTGCCTAGCTAAGGCATAGAGCTTTTAATATCACACACAATAAGCGACGGCTGAAAGAAAATTGGTGTGGTTGAGTGGTGACTTAAATAATAGTCTGACCCACTCAAGGGAAACAAAAGGCCATGTAATGAATGTTGGTTGGCCTTTTCCAGCAATATGGAATTTATAGTAGCACAAGACAACATATGGTAGTGCTCCAATAGTACCCATGGCAATTTCTGGGGAAAGTCAATGACAGTCCAAGCATTAGCTGAGCAAGTCAATGAAAGTAAAAGGCAGATAGGCATAGATGATATATTTCATCCATCAAACTTCCCAGTTTCTTTCACCCGCAACCAACACATTACCCCCCCCCCCCGCCCCCTTTCAAGTTCCAAGCATAACTAAAATGCCACAGATAGCACTATAAGATTACTAAAAGTAACTAAGGACATGCATAATTAGACAAACCTAACAAACTTCTCTTGCTGAATATTCATTACTGAGGCTTAGTTTGGAAACAAAGTAGAAAAGTTGAATCCGTCTGATAAATCTCACTGAATCTGATAAGAATAGATTACAAATTTCACTGCTTCCACCTGAAATCAAACAGACAAGAGAGAGATTCACAATAAATAATGCGTTTCTGAAAAAAAAAAAAAAAAANAAAAAAAAAAAAAAAAAAAAACACAAACTCGTCCATGACAACATTGCGCAAGCAAATACACAGTAGCCAAGTTCACAAAATGGAACCAAAACTGCTAATAATGGAATTGTTGCTTTTCTGATGCAAATTAATGTAAATGCCATGAATGTATCCTCGCCTAAATATGTCAGCCCACGCAAATGCGTACATAACATTATAGGCTATTAGAATTCGTTTCATATATAATGATCAAGTGGCACTTAAAACAAAATCATATGAAACCTAAATCACCGGCATAATTCCAAAAATTAATTATATTTCCAAAAGAATTTCTAAATCGATCAAAATCCAACCGTCCACAACTAGATTATTAACATTCCATAATGATCCAATACAAAAGGAGAAATTCAAGAGAAAGAAAGTACGACGCACGATAGCAAATATTAGGGGGGGCATCATTCAGTAGGCGGAGTAGTAAGTAATAACGAGCGAAAGTCAAGCTGTAACATAAAGTGAAATAAGAACAAACGGACGAAGAACTTAATTCAAAGTTTCAAACTAATCAACTAACGGCGATGAAAAACAAAGTCTGGAAAATGGAGATAGAAAGAAAAGAAGAGCGATACCCAGCAAAAATCTGAACAGTTAAGGGAGTGGGTTGTGGTTGAACAGGCTGGGAAATGCATGAGGAAGCAAAGACAGGGATTTGTGATACCTTGCAACGCTTCATAATCAGAGAAAGAAGAAGAAGAGAGGGGCCAGATGAAGGTTCGCGGAAAGAACTAGGTTAGTGATGGCTCCTTCAGTCGTTTTGTATGTAAAAAGTTATATTTGGCATTAAAAAAAGCGAAAATTTTTTTGAGTCTTTACAGAAATGGGAATGGTGAAGAGAGGGAGAGAGAGATCAGAGATGGTAGTGGGAGTTGTAGTTGGCGATGAGGCAAGACATTCATGTCTGTCTTGGGCCCCACTTCAGTTTTTAAAATACCTCTGGAATTTAATACCTTATATATATATATATATATATA